>CAKNWW010127368.1:2920-18893 GCA_932074435.1 Andricus kollari | reverse complement strand
GGGCAGTGGACCATCAGAATTTCAACCAAGAAGAGTCTCTTCCTCGATTATTTTGTTCTTCTCCCTCAAGAATACTACGAAGCTACCATCTTGACCCAAGACGTCAACATCCCTTGTGAAATTGGAAACAAAGGTCTCTGTCGCCATTATGGTTATCCAAATACGACTCTCTTTAATTCGGTTCGTGGAGCTGGAGGATTCGTCAGCAAGGACAATGTCAGGAATCCGATTTCTGAATTTCTGACTGACAGAGAAACTCTAGACGAAATTGGACAAGATAATCTTCCTTTGATCAATAATAACCAAAAAGAGCTTCATTTCGAGTTGACGATTACGAAGCCTGGTCCCCATGTCTTGGTTATTACTTATGTCACCACCTGGGATGAAAATCTAACATCTACTGTTTTTATTGAAGCTAATACAGACCGTAAAGGAAAAGCAACTCTCAACCCTTGCAAATATACCAGTATCTGTCGACAAGTTGTCACCGATTCCTCTGGAAAAGTATCAGTAATGAACTTCCCTTCGAATTACGTTGGTATCGTTCTTACTGGGGAACCAAATTCTAACGTAGCTATTGAATCCATTGTTGCAATTCCCTATAAGGAATGGTCCCTCGATTATATCAAGCCTAAATCCGCTTGTGTCCGAAAGAATGGTAAGTGCGTTCAAGGAAGCTTCCCTGGTGCAGCAGACGCCAAGAAAATTGAATTCGAAACAGAGCAAAATCCTGGATCTACTCCTTCAGGGATCTTTGACAAAAATTCGAAGCTCATCTACCTTTACGGGGACAACGCCATGGCTGATATTCATGCAAAGGTTCCATATCCTGGTCATTACATCTTCGTTGTCCAGTACTACCAACCAGATTATCCAGAATTTGAACTGGGAGTTCTCGTTCAGAATGGAAGGTACTATGAAGCCAATGTTCCTGTTTCTCACTGTCCAAGTAGCAGTGGTTGCAGAAGTATCATTCGTCAAAACGACGGAGAAACTAGGTTTCTCCTGGAGGAAAATGTCTCGATCAATTTCAATGAAGGTACCGGAAAAGGCATCTGGCTGGACTATATCCTTGTCATCCCAGCTGATCAGTACAATGAAAACATTCTTCAGAAGTTGCAGTTTGATCAGACAGAGGAGTTCATCAAGAAATGTGGAAACAATCACTTCTACGTTAATGTTACCGAAGAAGGACTTTGTCGAGATGCTATTTTCTCCCTAACAACTCACTATAACAACAGAGCATTGCCTTGTAATTGTGACATCGATGGTACCACTAGTTTCGAGTGTGAGAAGTTCGGGGGACAATGTCCTTGCAAACCCAACATTATTGGCAGACGATGTGAAATTTGTAAGACTGGCTTTTATGGTTTCCCCGACTGCAAGCCTTGCAACTGTCCCAGCACAGCGATTTGTGAACCAGAGAGGGGAGAGTGTATCTGTCCTTCCAAAGTCACTGGAGAGAAATGTGACCAGTGTGAAATTGGAACTTATGGATACCATCCGATCATTGGATGCGAAGAATGCAATTGTTCTCCTCAGGGCGTCCTAAATGGAAATTTGCAATGTGATCTTTTGAATGGAAGCTGCAGTTGCAAAGAAAACGTTGTTGGAAGACAATGTGATAAATGTGTAGCTGGATTTTCTCAGTTTCCACATTGCGAGAAATGCGACTGTGACATCAGAGGAACGACTGAAGATATTTGTGATCAATACAGTGCAGAGTGTCATTGTAAGGGAAATGTTCAGGGATCGGCTTGTGATGTTTGTAAGGAAGGATCCTTTGATCTTCAGGCTGGAAATGAGGAAGGATGTAGCAAATGTTTCTGCTTTGGAAAAACAACTAGATGTGTCTCTTCAAACTTGTATAGGACTTATACGATGGATATGGAGAACTGGGGAACATCTTTGGTGAACGAGAAGAATGGCAGCGTGACTATCTTGAATTCTTTGACACAGAGGGTCAACGAGTCGACGACTCTTCTTGATTTTTCAAAGAATGAAACAGCAGAAACAACGGTCTACTTTGCGGCTCCTGAAACCTACTTGGGAGAGAAACTGACTTCTTATGGTGGATGGTTGAATTATACGATTCTGTATTCAACTGGACCATTTGGTAGCGCTGTAGTTGGACACGATGTAATTTTACATGGCGGAGATATCTTGCTGTTTTATTCTTCTGAAGAGATACCATCTCAATTTAACGAGTTTAGAGCATCAGTGGAACTAGTAGAGAAGAATTTCTTGACTCTGAACAAACTAAAGGCTACAAGGGAACAGCTTCTGGTGGTTTTGCAAAATCTGCAAGGGATTTATATCAGGGCTACTTATTGGGATCCAAGTCTCACGGCTGTGTTAGTAGAATTCATATTGTTTGTACTGATTGACTCTTATAGTTTCAACTGATTGACTTGTCCGTCATTTGGTAATTTGGTAAAGAAGGTTTGCTTTTTTCAGGTTGTCATATGTGACACTAGATACAACGACTACTACCTATACACACAATAGTGTTTTGGCTAGTGGAGTTGAACAATGTCAGTGTCCTCCAAATTATCAGGGATTGTCTTGTGAAGAATGTGCACCTGGATATTATAGAGTTTCATCAGGACCTCATGGAGGATACTGTGTTAAATGTCAGTGTTTTGGACATTCTGATAGTTGTGATGTTAATACTGGAGTTTGCTATGTGAGTAATCCACTAAGAATAATGTTTTTATCAACCTTTTGAGAATTTTTGGCACCCAAATTTAACTTTTACAGGACTGTAAAAATGGAACAACCGGGGACCACTGTGAATTGTGTGAACAAGGCTACTATGGAAACGCAACAAACGGAACACCATCAGATTGTTTAATCTGTGCCTGTCCTTTACCAGTTCCCAGCAATAATTTTGCAACCGGTTGTCAAGTAAATGAAGATGGAAACAAAATCAGCTGCGACTGTCTTCCAGGATATTATGGAGCTCGTTGTGAAGCTTGTGCTGCTGGTTACTATGGTAAACCAGAGGTCTATAATGATTATTGCAAACCTTGCAACTGTTCTGGAAATATCGATACCAACGAGATTGGATCCTGTGATTCAGTTAGCGGAGAATGTAGACACTGTTTGAACAATACCTATGGACAGGCTTGCAGTCTCTGTGCGCCAGGATTCTTTGGTGATGCTGTTGAAAGGAAAGATTGTCAAACTTGTATCTGTGATGCGTGTGGTATGGATCAATGCGACAGCTACAATGGTATTTGCGAATGTAAGGAAAATGTTATTGGTGAGAAATGCGATCGTTGTGCTGAAGATCATTATGGATTTGATTCCTGCGATGGATGTAAGGCCTGCGATTGTGGAACAGCTTCTGAAAGTTCCCAATGCGATATGAGCACTGGACAATGTCGTTGTAAGCCTGGAGTGACTGGAAGAAAATGTGATCGATGTATTAATGGATACTGGAACTATGGGCCTGAGGGCTGTACTTGTAAGTTAATGTTTCATCAACAGATTTCATGATTTTTTATTACTTTAACTACCTGATGTGACCTGGATTAAAACACTTAATTATTTACCCTACAGCTTGTGGATGTAATACTGGATATTCCGTCGGTGTGTCTTGTAACACCTCCAACGGACAATGTACTTGTCTGCCAGGTGTAATTGGAGAAAAGTGTGACCATTGTCCATATCGATGGGTCCTAATCGAAAATGATGGTTGCTACCAATGTGACTCTTGTACTGATGACCTTTTGGACGACACTGATAGACTTATCGAAACCCTAAGTCCAGTTGCCGACAAATTTAATGTAGGTGGCTGAAAAAACAAATATTTTGAACTAAAACTTTCAAATCTTCTAAAAATTAATCAATTTAATATTCAAAATTTTTATTTATTAAAAAAGCACAAAACATTGGATTTTCGGAATCATTTTGTGATTATGCGCGATAAAATGTATAATCATATATTGCTCGCCTAGCCACGTTGAATTTCAAACCATAAGTGCGTGCACAGTAAGTTTTCTTGTTTATTATGATTCTCAGATGCGTCTCACTGAAAAATGGAATTTTTGTTTCAAGGAGGAACATTGCTTGTCTCTTTATTTTTTTTAAATATTAAAAATCAACTTCAAAATGAATTTTTATTCGAAAGGAATCACTCAATTTTTATTTTCGTTTAAATTTCAGACCGTTGCTGAAAGTTACTTTACCAACCAGCGACTCAAATTCTTCAACGACACAGTTAATGAACTATATCCGGAAGTGAAAATCCTAAATCCAAGACTCATTGACTTTGTGCCACTCCAGCAAGAAATCGCTCGATTGGACCAAGATGTCACAGGTCAAAAACGCAAAGTTGATTACATAGCTGAGGCTGGAAATCAGTGGAAAAAAGAGGCTGAAAATACTTTGCAGGGAATGTATGATTTGGAAGAGGATGTTGCTGAGGAAATCCATTTGGTTAATGATATTGTAGCTGAAATCCAATCACTAGCTTTGAATATCCACGATGGTGCAGGAGCCAAGGTTGAACATGCACTTCAAGTTGCAGAAGATATTTTAAAGAAGATGAAGGGAGTCTCGTTCCAGGACTTTAGGGATAAAGCAACTGACAAACAATTTGAGGCTACGATTTTGATCTCTGAGATGATGGAATACACATCTCCTGTGAAGAATCTTACGTCTGAAATTTCAAGTCTGGATAATGGAATTAAGAATTTGAGCATGAAGATTGATGATCTTCATAATATCACTAACGAAGCTGAGGATCTAGTGAGACAAGCTGCGAAATTGAATGAAGAAAATAGAAGAGCTGCTGAGACCGGAAATATTGATACTGTGAAGATGTTTGCTGAAGAGACAAATGAAGATATTTTGGCTGGAAGGAAACTTAATAAGAATGCTAGCGAAGCTTTAAAGGAGGCAGGTCCTGCATTTGATCATTTAGGTAAGGTTTTTTATTTCATTTAGCTTTTTCTAAAGTTTCAACATCCTATTTTAATTCGGATAACATAATTTGTTTCAATAATTTCTTTTGAGTAAACTTTCTTTCTTGGATTTTCAGCTGAAGAAAATAAGAAAGTAGCGGCACAAATAATAAAACTCAATGAAATATCTGAAGGAAACGATAAGGAAATGCCTGTAATTCTTGACCTGATAGCATCAGCAAAGAATAATGCGGATACTCTTTATAAAGATTCTATCGTTTTGGATGATGTGTTAGCAGACACTAGAAACACAGATGCTGTCAGAGCTGTAAGTGCTTATAAAGACATCGTGAATGCAATCAACGATGCAAGAGATTCAGCTTCAGAAGCTATAAAAGCAGCCAATCAAGCCTCAAGTCAGGTAAGATTTCTTAAAAAACTAAAATTATTATTTTAATCGGTCTGCCTTTCGAATACTGCAATAAAATGATATTAACTTGAATGTTTTAGTCGAGTGGAATAGATGAGAGTGCCCAGAAATCTTTGAACCGAAGTATCAATTTATCGAAAGCAGCTAAGGAATCTGCTGAAAAAACAGATGGTCAACTCCGTCAAGATTTGCTTCATGCACAAGCTCGTGCTCAGGGAGCAGAAGAACTAAATACGGATAACAAGAATGACCTCGATGACATTACTGAGTAATTATACTGATTTAGCCAGATATTTTGTTTACGAGAACTTGATTTACTATCAAAATTTTAATTTTTTCAGATCCCTTAAAAAAATTCCATCCCTGGGGTCCCTTCTCGTGGTCCCAACAGCAATGAATGTTGCTGACAAAGTAGAATATACAATCAAGCAAGCTCTCAACAATATGAACAATACTGTTCACACACTCCCAAATGATTTGAAAACTGCAAAACAGCTTTCCAAAGATATTACAGATTCCATTCACGAAGTCACTGAAGCCAATTCGAACTTAGATACAGTTGAAAAAGTAATTCCAAATATGAAAAATCTCCTCAATGGATTGAATCAAATACAAAATTCAGTTAACGAAACTGGAAATGATTTGTATGATAAAATAGAGAGGTTGAAGAGGAAAATTACTAATGCTAGGGAATTAGCTGATAGATTCAAAACTGGCTTGAAATTCTTTAAAAATACTACTTTGGAATTGAAGAATCCTGAGAGTCTTCCTTTGTTGGCAACGTCGACTAAAGTCTCTTTGTACTTTAAAACGAAGACCTTGAATGGACTGTTGATGTATCTTGGAAATGAAGTAAAGTCTAAAGATCCTCGTAGCAAATCTGTAAGTTTTAGTTTTTTCTAAATTAAAAATCTTATTTTTACAGATATGGTTCGTTTAATAAAATATTTGGTATATTTCTAGCACGACTACATGGCACTGACGATAGAGAATGGATACCCAGTTTTGCTCATGGATCTTGGTTCCGGGACTACGAAGATTGTGAATAACAATAGAACCGTTTCTGACAACGTCTGGCGTCAAATAATCGTTGATCGGTTCGTACAGTTTTATACGAATTTTTACTTTCTTTGTATACAAACTTATATAATTACAATTTTCTCTGCATAGAACTGGCAAAAACGTGAAGCTGATTCTCCGCGAGGAGATTGATGAAGAAAAGGATCGAACTTTCGTTACGGAACAAGTGCTACCAGGATCGAATACAGTTTTCAATTTGGATCTGAAGCAATCAAAACTCTTCGTAGGTGGTTATCCTCCTTCCTTCCAGATTCAAGGCGACGTAACAGTTAACGTCTTTGAAGGAGAGATGGAAGAACTTGTAATAGGAGATGTTCCAGTGTCATTCTGGAACTTCGTAGATGCAGAAAATAACATTCAAGGTGCATATGAGCGAGACAAATTAAAGAATTATAAATCAAGCACTGGTTATCGATTCGACAGCAAAGGCTATGCTATCATCAGCAAGAAAATGTCTGAACTGTCAATAAAAAGTACGGAATTCTTCATTAAGATGAAATTCAAGACATTAGAGAAGAATGGGCTAATGTACCTTATGGGTAATAATACGCATTTCTTGTCTTTGGAGATGAGAAACGGTCAAGTTCTTTACCAGTTTTACCTTGGAGGAGAGACGGTAGCACTTCGCTCTTCTACAACTTATAACGATGGCGAATGGCACACGTTGGAGGCACGTCGCCTTCACCAAAAAGGAAAGTTGAGAATCGATAGCAAGGATGCTGCCCAAAGTAATGGATCGGATGATTTCAAGTCTTTGATGTCTGTCGATCATCTTTACTTTGGAGGATATCCACCAATTCTGACTCATCAATACCCAAACGTTGCTCAGAAAGGTTTTGAAGGTTGCATCGATGATGTACTTATAGGTGAAACTGCAGTTCATCTTAGTGAAAATGTCCAGGCCTTTGGAGTTGTACCTGGATGTCCCGTTAAGGTATGTCCTTTACCAGAGTACTTGGCCAATTTAACAGTAAATGAATACAAACATAAGTACCTAACAAATTTCTGTAATTTCAGTTTGAAAGCTTGGTTTCCATCGAACAAGACATGCCAGGTTACGTTAAGTGGCCCCACGTAACAATTCCCGAGACCCTTCAAATCACACTCAAGTTCAGAACTCTTACACGCAATAGTTTAATTTTTGCTATAGTGAACGAAACGAATGTCAACTTTGTTCCCACCAGCCTGTCTCTTAGAGATGGTATTCTAATACTTGAAAGTCGAGGCGACGTCGTCAGTACGAGTAAAGTTGGTACCAAATTCAATGATAACGAGTGGCACTTTGTAACAGCCACTCACAATGAAACACATCTCATTTTGGACATAGATGATACCGAAAGTTATAGTGCAGAAAACAACAATTCCAAGGGTTCTCCAATGAATATCAATTCAGCGAAAATCTACTTTGGAGGAATTCCAGATAAAATCACGATTGGAAGACCTGTTGAGCCCTTCGCTGGTTGTATTGGTGATGCTACTGTAAATATGGTCATCATCAACTTTGCAAACACGACTGATAGACCAAACACCATTCTTGGAAAATGCAGAGGTGGTGAACCAAGTAAGAAATTTGGACTTTAGCTTTTTAATCCTTCTGGTGTCCTTTGATGTTTCGATAATATAATTATTTCTTGCTTTTCAGCTGTATTGACAAAGGTGCCAGAAGAGATCTGGCCTCCACCTCCTTCTCCGATTGACACCGAAAACTACACAGTCGTAACACAAAGCAGTACGTTTTTTATAATAAATTGAATATACTTTATTAAAATAATTTGTACTTATTCGATACTGCGATTACAGGTGTGGTGGGTATTGATTCTGAAAATGTTGAAGCTGAAACAGCTACAGAATCACCAATAGAAGGTCTTGGTAGAGAACCACTAGATAGCGATGAACCAAACGAAATTGATACTGATGAAGAGATTACGACAACCACTATTTCTACAAGTACTATGGTCACCACACCATACGTTCCCTACCATGTGGACAAATGTGCATTGCCTTTTGAACCGGCAAGGGACCCAGACATTGCCGAAGGATGGAGATTCGGTACTGACGAAGCTTTTTCGTAAAGAAATTCTGATTCATAAATTTCAGAACAGTAAGGTACAATTTTATTTATATTTTTACAGGTACTCAGAAAGGCAGCAGGAGAGAATACAGTTCTATCAATGGCCGATACAGGGATGATTTCGACTTCCAAATTAGTTTCAAAACTATATCCGACGAGGGATTGATTTTCTATGCTGCTAGCCAAAATAGTGACGATCTCATTGCTCTTTATGTCCAAAATGGAAAGGTAAAATAGCTCTTGATCTGATTGCAACTTTCTGAAGGGTTGTTTTTTAATCGTCTTCTCTTTTACAGCTTTACTTTACATTCGACTGTGGTAGTGGACCAGCACTAATATTCGATGACTCAATTAAGGTTAATGACAATCAGTTGCATACAGTTACATTCAAAAGAAACCATAATAGAGGTGAACTAATCCTTGATGAGAACCCACCTGTATACGGTAATTCCCTTGGACCAAGTACAAAAATGGATGTGAATCCTCCATTCTACTTGGGAGGTGTATCACCAGAGAAATCTCCACGAGTCTTGAAAGCTCTTGTAAGAAATAGTTTTTCCTTTTACTCAATTAATTTAGTTTCATAATAATTCTTCTATTATGTTTTATCTAGGGGTTCGACAAAACATTCGATGGCTGCTTGAGTAACTTTATGGTAAATACTAATGACGTAACCACACCTGCTGAAGACGTTGGACTCATTCCTTGCTCGAAGAAAATTGAGCCTGGAATATTCTTCTATCCTTCCACGAACGGAAGCAATTACTTCAAACCACGTAAGGATATTCATCTTCTTTCCGGCAAATCATCATTTCATCTTCATATTAAATCTCTAATCTTTTATTTCGTTTTCCAGTTGAAGGATTTTCTGTGGGCAAGACCATGGATATCCAAATCGACATAAAACCACGTTCATCAAGTGGACATTTGTTATCAGTTCACGGAAAACGAGACTTCCTTATTCTGGAAATGATTAATGGAACCATCAGATTTATGATCAAGTCTAACAAGGGCCAGGCGGCGATTGAAACTTCGTTTAAACCGCCAGAATCGTATTCACTCTGCGATGGAAACTGGCACAATATTCGAGGTGATTAATTAATTAACTAATTCAATATTCTTTTATCGATATTTTGAATGGTACCATTACCATGAATAAATTCAAATTGTAACATGTTTCTTTTCTGATTTTTTTAGCCATTAAACAGAAGAATGTCCTTCTTCTATCAGTGGATCATAAAGCTACTACGCCAGGAATCGGAGTAAAAAATTCTGCTGTAGTCAACACTAAGAGTCCCATATATATTGGAGGTCATGTAAGACTTCAAGTGCCTTTACGAGGAAGTACAGCACAATCCCAATACGTCGGATGCATGAACAACATCATGATTGATAATAAACCAATTTTATTCGATCCAAATCAGACCTTTGGAAAAGTCACGACAAGTGTGTGTCCGACCATTTAAGTAGAAGAGAGAAATTTACATTGAGAAGAATAATTCAATTTTATCAATCCAAAGATTTTAAGAAGATTTTAAAAGCGTTAATTTTGTATTGTATGAACGAAGAAGAAGTTTCTTAATGAAATAAATTTATTTAAATTTTCTGAGAGTTAACAATGAAATGTGCACCAGACAAAATACTTTCGAAGGCTCTACTCTTTTTTGGGATGCCACTTGTAATAAATTCCAAAGAACATAATACTAGCACTCAAAGAAGTGGAAATAACAAAATTGCCTAAGAGCAAAATATCTGCGGAATCCATCCATATTGTGAAGACCCTTGCTGAAAAAGAAAAATATTCATCAAAAAGTGCTAATCGGAAGAATATTAAAAATATTAATTTTTAAATGTAATTTACTTACTAAGATTTGTCAGAGTCGATATTAGCCACGTGAGAGTGGAAATGGATTCTGAGTTTTTAGCCCGGAAAATTGCGAGCAACTGAACTATTTTACTGGAGGCAGAAATCGGAGTGCAGATTGGCTGTAAATTATATTATCATCTTCATATATAGATTCAAATTTAAATTATTGTTTACAATGTTTAATTAATATTGAATAATTCTTACCGCGAGAATGGTGAGAACGGTTTTTGGCACTATTTGAAGTAAAAACGACGAAAATGTAACGAAATAGAGAGCAGAGAATATTATCGTCTGATAATTAAAATTGTTGAGATATTTTAACACCAAAAAAATTAGGATATACTCCTGAGCTAAAATAATTGGGTATTCTAAATATGAGAGCAATGAGTAGCCATTTGTAAAGTTGTAACTGGTCATCAAAGTGTAACTGTAATCAGAAAATCACCAAAGCGTGAAAAATTGTTTTCTCGGGTAATGAAAAAAAATCAAATTAAAGAAGCCTAAGATGCAAAATAAAAATTACCTAATTCTCCAGACTATAATAGCTTACTTTTTCAAAAATGCTTTTATCAAACTGAAAAAGGAATTTTTTCCATTTTGATGTCCATCACTATCGAATCCACTTTTATTCGAAACTATCGAATCCAATATTTGAAATTAGTTCACAATTTAGTTAATGTTTATTTGAACTCAAAGGTAGTTTTTAGGAGGGAAATACTGTCTTTCTGTAACTTTAGATTGATAACATTGGAACATTTCTTCAATTAAAGATAACTCGCCGAGATAAAAATCCGTAAAAATCAAAATATTTGATAGAGAGAAGATTTTAATGAAACTGATATTTTCTTTTATGTATCTGCCAAAAAATGCTGATAATTATGTGCCACACAATTAATAATTTTATTAATTATCTTCTCTCTATGGAAGAATATACCTTTTTTACCAGCTGCAAAAATAAAAATAAATTTAAACACATAGTTAAATAATTTATTTAGATACCTTGTTAATTCTAGGCATAATCCAAGTAAGGAAATTCCTTTAGCTGATTTTAAAGCAATCAGATTTAGAATCTGTGGCACCTTAAGGATAAAACACATTCCTATTGTGAGGAAACTTAAAAAGTCTGCAAAAAGTTGCAGGGTTATCTCCACCATTTTTCTAACTTGGTACAATTTCTGAAAAGGGTAAGCAGATTTCAAGTTTAAGACACAAATTAAAAATCAATGGATTCAGCCTTTAGAAATAATATCAGAAGGTAAAAACATTGATCAAGAATTATACATTTTATTTTTGAAATTTGCATTATTTTCATTCACCCACGCAATTTTTAAATTAAAATATAAATGTAATATTAATATAAAATTTTTGTATTTCATAGTCTCTTGCAACTAAAATAATATAAAAGAAAAGCAAGGACAATATTTTTAATAATTGATAAAAATAGTTGTTTGAAATGATGATTCTTTAACCAAATAAACCAACCAATTAGTTGAATTCTAAGCCAAAAGGATTAATTCTCAACAACAAAAAATGTAAAAGTTCTACTGTAACCAAAAAAGATAATTATTTTTAAAAAAAAAAATAGTTTAATTCAGCCAAATAAGTCAAACCCTTAACAAAAACAGATTAATTTTCTACCAAAAAGCACGAATTTTCAACAAAAAATGCATAAAGTTTCAATCAAATAGTTGACTTTTTAACTAATAAAGCTAAATTTTCGACCAAAAAGGAAATGGTTCAATTTTCAGTTGAAAACATTAATTTTTACTAAAAGAATGCGAATTTTCAACAAAATACTTGAATTTCCAACCAAAGCGGTGAATCTCAAACAAAACAAAAAAATTTCAACAAAGTAATTCAACTTTCAATCAAGTAATTCAATTTTCAACCAAATAGTTGAATTTTGTCTACTAAAAAAGACAAATTTTCAAGCGAACAGTTACATTTTCAACTAAAAATATAAATTTTCAACCAAACGAAGAAACAAAAAATTTTCAACAAAATAGTTCAATGTTCAACAAAAGAGATGAATTTTCAACTGAAATGATAAATCTTTAATTAATAAAGTTAATTTTCAAGACACAAAAAAAAACTACAAATTTTTTAACGAGAATATAACCTAAAACTGTTCAGAAATTGAAAATTTTGTTCGAACTACAATATATTTTTGAAATACTAATTATTGGTGTAAAACGCTAGAAACCTAAAATCTTGTTCAAAATTACACTACACAATCTAATGATATATTTTATTATATGTCAATTTCCGGTACAAACTCTAGCAAATCCGGAAAACTTAAATACTCGTAATTGTTGACAAATTTTTAATCTTTGAAATTTAATAATTTTTAGATTAAAAGTATGCATTTCTGGTGATAACCTACAAATTGTAGAAATATGGCAGTCTTGACGATGATTACTGTTTCCAAATGTTTAGCCTAATGTTTTTGCCTAATTTTTTTTTTCATTTAATTTTCTTCGAAACTTCATGATTCTATAATATTTGTTTAAATATTAATTTCTAGCGAGAAACACCAACATAAAAAATTTTGAATGTTTAGATTTAATTTTAAAAATGTCAAATTTAAGATATAAAACTTGAGAAAATTCTAAGAAGATTTTGGAAAATTTCAACAAAAAAGTTCATTTTAAACCAAATAATTGAATTTTCCAAAAAAAAAAAAAAATTTCAAAGGAAAAAGTTAATGTTCGATTTTCCAACCCCAAAAATTTTTTTTTTTTTATTGAAAAACAGTTAAATTCAGCCAAAAAATACAAATTGTCAACAAAGTAGTTAAATCTGTAACCAAAAAGAGTAATTTTCAACCAGTTGAATTTTTAACCAAAAAACATTAAATATTTTCCAAGAGATGAATTTTTTACAAAATAGTTCAATTTTGTAACCCGAAAATATGATTTTCCCACAAAAAAGTTAATTTTCAATCAAATAATTGAATTTTCAAAGAAATACATTAATTTTCTACCAAAAAAAGACCAATTTTCAACGAAAATGATGATTCTTCAACCAAAAATTTAATAGTTGATATTTCATTACAAAACAATTTTAATTTTAAATAAAAAACAGTTGAATTCATAAAAAAAAATCGACAAAATATGTAGTTGAACCCTTAACCAAAAAGATGAATTTTCAACCAAGAAGATAATGTTTCCTAAATGATTAATCTTCAACCAATCAAGTAAATTCTTAACAATGTAGTTTAACTTTTAACCCAATAATGGAATTTTCAAACCATAAATACGAATTTTATCAAAATTATTGATTTTGTAACAGTCAGTCCAGAATAACAAAAAATTTTAGGCAAATTATGATTTTAAGGGAAACATAATTTTTAATACAAAACAAAAATTTCGAATGACTATTTTTTAATTTTCTTTGTTTAGTTGAGCTTATATAAATATAATTTTCCTAGGTTTCTCGAGAAAAGTTTAAATGATTTTTGAAGATTTCGGATGTCGAAAAAGTATCTAGAAAATTTCTAAGAGTTTTTTTTTTATTTTACAGGATTTTACCAAATTGTAGGGAAAATTTGAGTAGCTTAGAAGATATTTAAGGCTTTTTGACGCTTGGAAAAAATTTAGAATAGTTTACAAATGGTCGGAAATTGTTCAAAGTTTTCAAAATATTTTAAATCTTTTAAAAAATCGGTACCGACAATTGTTTTTATCGTTACCTATAGAATTAACATTTCGTAAAGTAAGATATTCTAAGTTTTTTACCCATAATTTCATTTTTCAAATCTCTTTGAATGTGTGAAAAAATTTATAGATTATAATCTGATAGCAAAATGTTGAGAACAGAAATATTTCCCAATATTGAAAAATAATTAAAATTTCCTCTATTAATAATAATGTTTAGAAACAATCAAAAATAATCTTTATCATCAAATATAATCATTTATTTTTATTTTTATTTACTAAATTGATGGTGCATAACATTCTTAATCTTTATTAATAGATAAATACCTCATTATTTAATATGGTCACGAGGTTATGAATAGAATCCTTTTGCCATTTTACGAAACATTTGGTAAAAATGATAAGAACAGAATTCTTGCCTTTATTATTAAAGAATCTGTGCGAAATTTTCAAATTCAAATGATTGAAATTTGTACAAATTGCTGAATTACATGAAGTGTTCTAATTTTTATATTTTTTATCAGAAAGGCTTTTCAGTTGAATTCTTGTAAGAATAAAAATTATAACTGCCACATCCAAACACGCAGAAAATTTAAAGGACGCATATATATTATAGAATCAAAACTATTTCTTACTTTTTGAAAATGTCAGCCTAACCTCCAAACGTCAATATCGTCACTTTGAAGCCTTTGAAACCCCTGACATGATTCGCATTTCAATATTTTTATATTTTCAAGTTTGAAAATAAATCTAATTTGGACATGCCACTTATGAAAATAGGTCAAAATTCATGCTATTATTTACATAATTGTGACGATCACCCAAAATATGACAATATGACACACAGGTCACTTTTTGTAAATATTAAAATGCGGGCGTGTGTAAAAATAAGATCATTCTTTATATATCTATTAGTTTTTCCTGTTTTTTCATAGAATAAATTTACACAATATCACACGCACTAAGCAGTAAATCATTTGTGCCACTGCACCACTGCACTGATTTATACACATTTGTGTCGTCTGATGTGTCGTCTGCTAGTTTGTACTTTCATATGGACCATATGTTTGATATGTTCATCTCTTCTAACATGTGCCTTGTAGTCCCTTTAAATAATAATATACCTTAAAAACTTTTCCTAATTTCTTCGTTACTCTTGCTGCTCTTGATAGTTAACCAAAAAAATAAGAAATAGGACAAATAGTTTCTATACAATGGCGGTAAGTATTAAAATTGACATTTTTACACATTACGTGCATGTCTATACCTGTCTAAAATTGTAAAATATTCAATCGGTATATGACTTAAAAAATTCAATTACGAGTTATTTAATTATTTCTTTATTAATTAAAAAAATTATACTTGAAAGTATGTCAACAATAATCTAATAAATAGAACGGTATTTAACATAACCTCAATTTTCTTGATTTAACTTCAACCGCACCAAAAAATAAAGCGGCGAACTTAAAAATGATATTAACGTTTGCTTATTTCCTCTTTATTATATTAAGTTTTTTATTTCGTAAAAGAATATAGCACAGCAAAGAATGTAAGGACACTGAAGGAAATAAAACTTGAAAATTATAAAGATGATTGTCAAAATTTTGACCACTTCTGTCCCGGCAGCCATTTTCCACTTTTTTTCTTTGAATAATAATTTCTTTCTAAAATTGTATCAGCAAATCACTTACATCAAATAAATAAAAAAAGTACGCAAAATGTCTTGTCACGCACCTTTCCCAAAACACAAATTAAAAATTGCCAAATAGTATGAACAACATTTTTTAAATATTTAAAATTTACAGATATCACTTATATTGAGTTGAAAAATATAATAATCAAGAGTATTCCATTTTTTAGATTTAAAGATTTTAAAAATTACCACAAAGTCTGCCCCTCAGATTTTTTGTCTCAAATCTTGAAAATAATTATTATTGACTTGAATCATATAATAAGTAG
>CAKNWW010126895.1:1477-15136 GCA_932074435.1 Andricus kollari | reverse complement strand
TGAAGTAATCATGAGAAATAAAATTTGTTCTTTATATTGCAACATATGAATAAGGAATGCCAGGAATTTGATACGTGATGAGAATGTGTTCGTTAAAGCCGAAGGAGCTTTAACAAAAGAGAATTCACAATCACCAAATTACAGTTGTCGATGCTGTGACCTTTAATTTGAAAAGGTCTCTGCACAAATGTGTGGAAATACAATGATCGAGCGCGTAGCGCGAGGTAAATACATTATCGAGCGCGAAGCGCGAGATACATATATTATCGAGCGCGAAGCGCGAGAACTAACAGTCGCGCGCCCTAGGCGCGCTCAAATTTGCGAGCCGCGCGCGCAGCGGGCAGATTTTTTTATATTGAAACATTAAAAAATACATAATTGCAAAAGTTAACGATGAAAATGGATAAATTTGAAATTATGAAAGCGTCCAAACCAAACACCTCTTATTTTAAATTAATTAAATAGAAAAATTAAAATTTCCTTGGTTGTACAATTTTGAAAGTACACTTTTAAATTCTCTGATTGCTGTTGCAATAGTTTACGTTCATCTCACACAAAGATATCCAGAAGATTAAAATGCGAAATGAAAATTTAAGTTTTGTGTAAGGCAGAAAAGAAATACCAGATGGTTGACGAGATTTTGGTCCCTACAACCCGATTTTGTCCCTAATTACGTCGGTAGTCGCGACGTGTGCGTAGGTACTCATTAGGCACGAGCTAATTGGCAGGGTCAAAGTGTGGGAGGGGAACTACCGTGGACAGAAAGTTAAGAAGATTAAGATTGAAAAAAGTGAAGGAAATCCCGCTCGAGTCTGAAGTAATACCAAACCGGATGTATCACGTGAGAATCCAATTCCGGGGAAAAATTACTCAACAAATATTTAAAGTATTCATTTAATAATAAATGGACAGTTGTATCTAATTTCTTTTATCATTCAAGTAAAATAAAATTTGCATTAATATAATTAACAAAGATAAAGAAAGCAATGGCTAGGATGTGATTTTTATAACAAATACGACAATAATTGAAGGTTAGCACGACAAAACCCACATTTTGTCGGAAATTAGACCCAAAACAAATGGTTTATTTCTTCCGGGACCAAATTTACGTGTTTTCCGTAGACTTGTTGTCGCTGAAATCGAATACGGAAGCGAAATATGTATTTCTATCACGTCAAGGTTCTTACACTTTTGAGAAAATTGAGGGCAAATGCTTTTTTGCCCATCTTTAAAAAAAAAACAACGTATAGAGGGAAAACTTGGCGTTTGAGAGACTTCTGATAGGGCTTAAAGTAAAGGTTTAAGCTTTAAGATGATTATATTGTCCTCCAAATAAATGTCCTCCGAATTGATTTCACATGATGCTTAGAATATCCTAATTAAAAAAACTTGACATTTTCAAAATGCTGTTGTGTCATTTTTTTAATATATATTTTTTCCTAGTTAAATTAAAAGAGTACTAAAAATTAAATATAATTTTTAAGGAATGTTTAAAAAGTATACTTTTCAAATTTTTTGCGGGAATATGAGGAATTCTGATGAGGCTAGCATCGGAAGTAAACATCAGTTTGATTATAGCAGTTGATGGGTGAATTACTATGGCCGCTAGTGATTGGAGTAAACATAACCTATTATTTTCAAGTTTATTATGTAAAACGTGTTCCGAAAGCACGAAGACAGGCCCCAAAAGGTGTTCAAAATGCTTAGAATTTCAACATCGGTATTTGCAAAGTGTGGCAGTGCGAATGTGCCAAAAGTCGACATCTGGATGGTCACACATTTTTTCGCCTGCTATCAGCTGGATACTTCGTTAGTTAATGAAGCCACAGCATACCACTATTCTGATTGGTTCAGTATTTTGCAGGATGTGAAGCTTCAAGCTTACAGAGTAGTTTCTAAAAATGTTAGTACATTAAAAAATTGTTTTGAATAAATCGTAAACCCTATTCAATTGAATAGGGTTTACAATTCAAAACAATTTTTTAATGTACTAAAATTTTTAGAATTTTATACTCTTTTCGCCTATATTCGGCAACTAATAATCTAGAATTAAAATTTGCAGTTTATAATTAAACTGAAATTTACATTTAATAGAACTTTTTTGTCTCTCTACTAAAAATCGACCAAATGTGGGTTGATTTATTTTGCTGTGCAACCCTTCAATTGTAATAAATTAATTGGTATACTAATAAATACTACATCTTAATTGTGATACTAGAATTATTATTTATCTCTCCTAGCTTTAACCAATTTTATCTGAAATATGCTTGCCCCTCCCGTTTTTCTTGGGGAGGCCTTCCGAGTATTTTATGTCTTAAATGAAGAAAATTGTTAGGCGTCCTTTTAAAAATGAATTTCGTTGAACTAGACGTGGATCTTAAAATAACTCAGTTTTTTACTTTTTGAGTATATAGTATATGAAGAGAATTGTTAGGTGTCCTTTTAAAAACGAATTTCGTTGAACTAGACGTGGATTTTAAAATAACTTAGTTTTCCACATTTTGAGTATATAGTATCTTTCAAATCTTGGCCTGAAAATAGCTCTTTCTGACCGTTCTTTCTTGCTTAAATTCTTTAATTTGGTACCCCAGAAAAGGTGCAAAGGGTTCAACATTAGTAGAATTGTCGAACTGTTTTAAAGTTACGTAAAAAGGGTAAACAAAATATTGTTTCCAGAAATTGGTCGTTTCCCGAGTATTTTGTCGAATTCGTTCTATATAACGACTTTTAACCAAAAATTTGGCAAATATTTGAGATTTTTTGAAATATCTAACTGTTAGTACATTATTAAACGAAAACGTACAAACTATAAGTTAAACTAGATTAAATTCTCCGTAAAACTGAAAAAAGATGTTCTAGCTGCAATAGTTCCCAGTAACCCAACATGAATAAAAATTTCTAGTACACGTTATGTATACCTTTCTTATGGTTTCAAATAATGTTTCGTGTAATAATCTTATAAATACAATTGGTTTGATAAATAATTCTTTCAATTCTCTAGGTGATACAAGTTTCAACTTTTATATAAGAAAGGCATAGTACTAAGAATAATTCTTCACGTGGGGTGCACAGGAAACGAGATATTATAATAAAAAAACATGATTATTTTTTATGCTTCGAAAAGAATTTATTCTATTTTTGCTTATATGTACATTTCCATGTAACAATAAACCGAAATGAAAATATTTTAAAAAGATATAAAATATTTACCAAATTTTCGCTTAAAATTCGCTTGTCAAGGCAATAATTTCTAAACTTTTAGAGCTAGAACATTCTTTTTTTTAGATTTGTAGTGAATTTTATGTATTTTATTTCCAGTTATAGAACGATTTTTCGAAAAATGTTCCGGAGACGAGCAATTTCTGAAAAACTGTTTTTTTACTCTCTTTACATATCTTTAAAACAGTTACACAACTAAACTGATTTTCAACCCTTTGCACTTTTTCTGGGATACCAAATTAAAGAATTTAGGCAATTAAAACTGGAAGGAAAAACTATTATCAGATCAAGATTAAGAAAAGACTCCGAAAGTGAAAAACTGAGTTATTTCAAAAGGAAAGTATCATTAGGTGAAAATTGTTCAATGCTTTTCGTGTTATTTAAATATTTGAGAAAATTGATGATGAAATACTATTTTAGAAATTCTTAAGTTTTAGGAAGTAACAAAAATTGAATAAGGAAATACACAGTCTCACAAGACATTGTTGATTATTTTATTGAATCACTTCTTTTCCGAAAAATTGAATTTAATCGGTATTATGTAAGGCGCAAGTAATATAATTTGCGATGCTATAATAGAAAGTGTTCGGACATTACAAATTAAAATTTCACGCTGTAACGTCGAATGATTTTACAATCTGATGTAAGAAGGATGCTAAGGCGCTAAAAAGTTGAAAGAAAAAAAAAGGATCACCAACTTAGCGAGGAAATTCAATTATCGAAAATGTTATTGAGGTGTCTGGTACGTAAAAAATTCTTGAATTGTGAAAAAATGTTTGAAATCGTATATTTGGATTTAAGATTATTTGACTTATTTCTTTACAGGATTTTAGTTCTAAGTGTAGAAATTATAACCATCTTGATTTGTATACAATAAATCACCTATAATAATTATACTTAACAAGAAATCCTAATGAAGTTATTCAATATACATCACAAGTTTTTAAAATGAAAATTTGGTATAATCGTGTAAAATTCCTTCAAGTCAATTTTAGCTAAAAGATAGGGCTGAATTCCAGATACAAAGTTGAAATTTCAGTAATCACAGGGATCATTCGGTCTCGAATTCGAATTTGCAAAATGTATCAGAACCAGCTGCTGTTCTATTGTAAAAACAACAACACG
This sequence comes from Andricus kollari, assembly GCA_932074435.1. Lineage (NCBI taxonomy): Eukaryota > Metazoa > Arthropoda > Insecta > Hymenoptera > Cynipidae > Andricus > Andricus kollari. The sequence continues at coordinate 10,792 of CAKNWW010126895.1, read as the reverse complement.
AATGGTGCTTTCATTTATTCTCATTATATCTATTGAAAGGACAAGAAGCTCTTTTTATTGAAGGTTACAGAAAATATGAAATACCTTTATTCAAAATTCTTAAATTATAAGTTTCAATCTACCAAGTAAAGTTCTTCGGGGAAAATCTTAAGAACCTTATTTTTTGAATGCTATCAAAAGAAATGGATTATTAGAATTTTGAATTGATTTCAGTTTCGCGCCATGAGTTTTTTTATTCCGTTTTATATTCCATATATCTTATTTTGTCATTTCCTTAAGTTAGAAAACTACTTTTATCATACGATATTTATAGTTTAACACTAGGTTGTATTTAAAATGCACACACTTTTTTATTTTTGTAATTAACTAAGAAATTAGCTGTATTAACTAAATTCCTAATCGATGTAAATTAGAAAAGCAGTAAAAATAAAAACAGTTATTCCAACTACTCATTTTAGTTTCTTATCGCTGAAATGTCTATTTTTAGTTAACCTAATTATAAGTAAAATTATAGCAAATCACAAAAAAGTAATGCTCAATGATCGAAATTTGGAATTTACTGTTTAGAAAAGTCTACAGCCTTTAGTTTTTATTCGATTTACAAATTATTATTTTAAATTGAAGATAAAAACATCAAAAAATCAATTGAATCAATAAAGAAACTTTTTTTCATGTCAAAAAAATAGCATGGGGCATGATACTTTTGTTTAACAGGATTTTTTACTTTGTCCAAGTTTGTGTCCGGGTTTTTTGAAATTGGAATTTTTAGTTTCTTTATAGAAATAACATCGAGTCTGAGTATCATTTAGTGCTTTTTTTTTAATTTGTTGCCAAATGAAAAATATTTGTATAATTTCATGTTTTAATGATTATTATTATGTTCTTCCTATTTCTGTGAGTGGTATACCGAATTTTGTCTTATAAAAATGATTCAATGAGTTATTGTTACCCTTATTTAAATTTCTTATCGGGCTGTCAAAACACCACAGTGGAAAAACTTTCTATCCTATTTCAAGAAATGACAATTTTCAGTTCTATTTCGCCCTATTTTTATCAAGTCGCATGTTCTAATATTTTCTCTTTTTCGAAGCCCGGTAATTACATTCCGAAAATAAACTCTTATCACCCTAGTCTTTTTTAAAGTGCAAAATCATAAGCAAATTACGGTTTCAATAATAAAGTAATGCTCCATACTAATAAAACTAGTAATACGCAAATTTCCGTAATACTAACCCTAGCTACTTGGCCGGTTAATCTTATAGGAAAAATTTCGTAATCATAGACACTGTCTTTATAGAAGGTTGTATATGAAAGTTTCACATATTTACATTAAATTATTGAATCTTTTTTTAAAAATAAAATTCAATAGTATCTATATACGAAAAATTCTCTCTATGACACGCTTGTCTCTGAACTAAAACGCAGGTGACGAAAAATTGAAACAGTTCATGAAAAATTGAAAACTTGAATCTCTTTTTGTAGAATTCGGATACAGAAAAAAAATTACATTTTGCAGAAAAATGCGGTACAAATAGCCAGATTTTTTTGGCACAAATAAGGGGAGCAGGAAAAGGGGCTATTGGTACTAAGAAAAGGAAGCAAAAACAAATATTGTTTGAATCGGTACCAACCAGTTCTGACAAGTTCACCAGGATGTTCGGCTTGAGCCTCGCCGACGAGCCTTTCGGTCCACCAGAGGTCGCCGACGGCGGCACCCTCGCTCATCTCGCCACCTCCACCCCCGCCACCCCCGTCTTCTTGGTACCTCGAGTTCAACCCCTGAAGAGGCGCCAAGGATGACCCAACTGGTCCGGCGCCCTCGTGGGTACCAACGGAACCGTAATTCTCCCCGCAGGTCACGGATCCCACCGGGAGATGCATTCCATCGGCGATTAAGCGCCCCTCCGATTCGCTCAAATCTTCCGCGTGTGACGTCGTGATTCCTTGAAACCTAACACCGACACGAGTCCTCTCTACCTAGGTTCTAATTTGATTTAATTGTACTGCCTCTTAATTTTAATTAAAGTTAAATACCACACCTTCACTCTCTTCACTTCAAGCACTATTCTTCACTCGATCACTTTCCTAACACCAGAAAAGACTTCCTCATCCTAAACCCTGAAACCAAGTTCGCCAAAGGATCCGATTTTCCGCATCATGAACAAATCAAACCAATCACGTCAAGGACATTCTTGGGATCCGTGAAAGTAGAACTTCATCCTGTTCCATAACTGACTGATAAACAACTCAGATTTTTTTCTAAATTTTTACACTTGTTCTTACACACTTCTTATCTATTGGAAACTTCACTCACAGCACGACTATCGAGTTCCACTTTTAAGTTATCACAGTCTTTATTTTCGCCATCACCCACGCACTTGATGAAATCGTTTTATTTTATTGAAATAACGTCCCACGTCGGAAGCAATAAAATCTAGCTTTTTAAATTAAACTAATTTATTATTATCACTGTTTTCCGGTTTCCCGCCTTTTATCCAATCTTAGGTGGCACACATGAACGAGTCAAGTTTTTGAGCTCTGGAAAGTTGTGAGTCACCTGAATATTAAAGACGGATTGGATTTGCCGAATGCGTCACGATCGGATTTCTCTTTCATTTAATTTTTCCGTTTTGATCGCGATCGGCGACCAATGACGATCGAACCGTACGGACATCAGTCGCGGTCGACGGCTCGCGACGTTATGCGTGAAGTTGTGGCTCGGCGTCCGCGTGTTCCGCGGAAGCCCTCCGGGACGGCCCAGGCTGTGAGTGTCCTCCTCCCCCTCACTCCAAAACCCATAGTCATGGTCGCTCCACGCGTTTCGTACTTTTTATTCCCCCACCCCCTGCGCCCCGCCCCCACCCACTCAACTGTGCACCACTTTTTGAACGAAAAAAAGGTCCATTCCGACGTGTACAATCTTAACTTTATTAGATTACATTGTGCTACAAAAAAACCTAATATAATTTTCACGAGAAATTGTAGGTCTAATGGAACTAAAAAAAGTTTCATATGCGAATTTTCAACTACACCCCCAAAATCTGATTTTATTGTAAAAAAGTGTTTTCTGGAAAGCGCATGTATATAATAATTCATAACTCTGACACTTTTATTCGATTTCCAATTCTTCTTTTATTTCGTTTGAAAGTAGAAAAACACACCCTTCTAACAAATTATTGTTAATTTTATCACGGTAAAAAATCGCAAGGCTACATCGAAAACATTTCGAAGTTTCTCATTTTTACCGATTTTTTCAATTTTAATACTAATTTAATTACATTTTTTATATCGAATTTTGTTCCTGTTATTATATGGAAAGTACTTTCAATTACGTGTATAATGAACACTATTTTTAGCGTTTTTGTAAAACGATTTCATATTTTTCACTATTAGAACTGAGTACTGCTTCAGCGAACAACGAGCGATAATTTTATGTGAGCTCTCGATTTAGTTGAGAATTCAGCTGCTAAATTAGCTTAAAATTCGATAATTCAGTCAAATTTTAGCCAATTCTAATCAAAAAGGTCGTTACAAGCAAACTTGAACTTAACTTAACTTAACTGGCACACCTCAAAAAAATTATGTACTTGGCACATGGGGTCCTTTGTATCCCATCTCGGAAAACATGCAATAATTCTGAAAGTTATTAACATTTCGATCTGAATTTTTTTTCCATATATTTCAAATCTTTCTTTATTGTAATAATGCATCATATTTGCAGGATTTTTATTTATTAATGGCGAAAAAAATTATTGAAAAAAAAGAAGAAATACGAAACCTTGACAAAGGTCTGGAGTCTTTTGGACCCCCGGTGCCTGTTAAGGGTTAAACTCACCTTTAATATTTTAGCAACAACAAATTACAAGATTTCAAAAACTGCCATTAAATTGTTGTTAAGGTTGAAAAAAATCTGGAAAAAATGAGAAACTTCCAAATATTTTTGATTGTAGTTTCGTGATATTACACCATAAAATCAGATTTTGGGGGTGTACGAGCAATTTCGCACTTTTTTAGCCAAGATATTCTAGCGCTAGTCAGTCGATCTTGTGAAAATCTATTTTAGATGGTTGCCGTTAAAACGTTGACGTTGTTTTTAATGTATATTTTTCAATATTTATGTTTGTAAACACACTAGATATTTTTGAAAACAATCAAAATTTGAATTAGACATTTATAATTTTTTTGATCCTGACGCGCTAGCAAGCACGCGATAATGGCCCGAAAAGTCTGACTAGATGATGAGGAAAAAAAATTCATTTTATTAATGTTCTTTTTTCGCCTTGGTACTTTTAAGCACCCTGACTATTTTTGGAAATGTGGAAAAAGATATTTGGGTTTAATACTTCGAAAATTGTTTGTTCATGACGGGCTAGGTAGTACCCTATAAGAACCCAAAATGACGGTCTAGATTAGACAGTCTAGACAATCCCCTAACTGGACGCAAGTCTGCCTCAATAATTTTCTACACGGGTACTGCGGAGCTTTACAAGCCAGTATGCAGTACTGGCTCAGTACAGATGCTTAGTACTGGGACTCCGGCGAGCTGTACTGTGCCAGTACTGGGCCAGTACTGGGCCAGTCGTGTATTTCTACCTGGGATTATGCAACCAAGCAAACATCCTTCATTATAATTTATTCAACGAGCGATAAGTTTTACTATATTTGAAAATACTCATCGTTTTTTTAATACAAAAATGGCTATTTTACTTTTTCTTAAGTTTTTAAAATCAACACATGGATTCTTAAGGAATGCTTCACAATTTGTAGGATATCTCTAAGATACATTAGGATTTTTCCCAAGATTAAAAGTACCCAAAAAGATTACATTTCGAGATACATTTGCCTATTTTTTAAGAAGCAGGAAATGATTTTAGAGTTACCTCCAGAAAAAGAATTCATTCACCTTCATGGAAACAATGTTGCATGAGTAAGTTTTCCTCGAACAATGAACATTTAAGTTTCTCCTGGAGTTTAAAAATCATAGGAGGTAGACAATTTATAAAAAAGATTGTGTAATATATTCTTCAGAAGAGAACTTGAGGCAAAGCAAAGTCTTGACACATTTTCCAATGAAGGAAGTGTGAATTTTAATCACTTGTACAAGAAATAATTGTATCTGAAATTCTTCCTTATAGTTTTAAAAATATATTTTATTTAATAATAAAAATCTTTTGATTAATAAATTATAATACAGAGTTTTTACTATTATATTAAATATTATTAAAAGTGAATTTATCTCGTATATCTTCTGCATATAAGAAGTTCATTGCATATTAAAAAATATGTTGGAGTGTATTTTATCAGTTTTTGAGCTGTTTACACTCATGACATTAATTTATATCAGCAGGATCTCAAGCAAAAAATATTCTGATCAGGCATATTTAATTGTAATCAAAATAAACCATCCTCTCGATATAGTGCATGGAAAATTACAACAATATTTTTCGGATACGTGTAACATATTATTAAGGCGATAAACAGGAAACTGTAACGTTACGTCATAATCATCAAACTACGTTCCTATATTGTTATCAGTTCGTTCCCACAGTGGACCAGGCCCACGGGAAATCGCGACTACTGCGTCCGCGACTGATTATTACTTTCACGCAATTTCTTCACATAAAAAGTAGAATTAAATTTTTGCTGCTTTCCAATTCTTCACTTTCAAGAAAATACATATATATCGCGATCGTATTTTTTCCCATATAATTTATATTAATTCTACGCATCTGTACTTTTTAAATTTGAATTAGTGAGATTTCAATGATCATCAGTGAGAATCCTCACTTATTTGATTCAGTGACCCATTTCTAGCTATTTGAATCAGTGAGATTACGTTGTACATCAGTAAAAATTCTTACTGATTTAATTCAGTGAATCATGTTTGTATAATTATTTATTTTTTAATAATTTAAACAATTATCCTTGCAGTCAATCCAGTTCCTGAACAAAGTTGTAGGGGAAGGGGGAGAGGGGTATAGCGATTTTAATAGAACTTGGTAGTATTTTGAATTTTGAGACCCGAATTTTTTGAAACGCAATATCTCCCAAACCGCTGATTGGATTTCAATGAATTTTGGGTTTAGCGTATAATTTGTAGGCATTTTCAATGCAATTAAGAAAAATAAATTGTTATTTGATATAAATATTTTGATTTTTTATAATTTTCTGCGTTTACTAAAAAAAAATGATGCGCACTCTTTAACTTTTGAAGATATTAATTTTTTAGTGCAGCTAAGTGGCCTCAAAGTCCACTCACAACGATAAGCACAGTGGGGCGAAATCAAATAAGAAATTTCAAAATAATTTTTAGAATGCAATTCTTAATTGATTTTAGATTTTTTTCAGAAAAATATATTATTAAATTTAGAATTGATGTGTGCAGGCGATTTTTGAATTGTTATTGTTTAAAATTGTATGTTAATGCAAATAGCGAACAAATGTTGATTCTTTTCCTTTTTTTCTATCTTTTGGTAATCATCTTTCCTACTCTGAGTATCTCTTGAATTTAATGCACAGGGGTGTGCGCAAGCGAAAAAGGATTGATAAGCAATATTATTTGTCAAAAACAAAGTATAATATCAAATAGTGAACATTATATTACTCGCCTGTATCGCCATGATGATACTTGATCTCAATACTATGTTTGTTAATTTTGTAAACAAACGATATAAAAGATTATATGAATAAATTATATAAAAAAATATACTGTGGACATCTATAGTCACAGAAAAATCGTTTTTTCTTCATATTCCTTGAATTATATTGCCAGTAAGTTTCAGTTGTTTGTTTATAAAATTATCAAAGAATATCAAATGACACATTTTTATCACTAAGCTTTACTGTTCTCAACACTTAATAATAATTAAGATACAAATTATTTCTTCCTTCTTTTAAAAATCCACACTGGGTAATTTTTTATATAATTTGTTTATTGAATTAACAAATGATATTGAATTACAAATTTTCATATTAATAGACATCATTGTAAATGCAAATTGGAGAGAGTCAAAAAAAAGTTTTTTTTTTCTCAATAAATAATATCGAATAACACATTCTTATGATCTACTACATCCTTTCGATAAAAGCAAGTAATTTTGTAGTCAAAATATTACTTTCAAAACAAACAATCGATAACAATTGCTCGTTTTAAGGTGAAATTTTGGCGATAAAATTATTTGCCTTTGTCGGCAAGGTATCATAGAAGGATCATAGAAATGTGTCATTCAATATCATTTGATAATTTTATAAACAAATTATATTGTTTTTTTAACTTGAGACAACGAAATATCTAAAAATCATACGCATCCTGTAAAAAAAATATCGATGAAGATAACTCTTTAGTTTCGAAGGGGAAAACCGACTTTGAACAAAATTTACCCCACCTTGAATTTGCCTGGCGAATCGAAAAAAATTCTTCAAATAAAACTTATGTATTTCATGAAGGAGAATCTGAATCTGCGATAAAAAATTGGGATTCCCATTTGAAATTACAAAGTTGCCCCCCTCCCTGCCTCCTGAGGGGGTGGGGCAGGGTAAATTTGTTCAAAGTCGCTTTTCCACCTCGAAAATAAAAAGTTTTTATTCAGGATATTTTTTCACAGGATGCGTATTTCTTGAGATATTTCGATGTCTCAAGTTAAAAAAAACACCCTGTATAAAAGCCCAGTATGGATTTTTAAAAGTAGAAAGAAATAATTTATATCTTAATTATTCTTCAGTGATCAAAACAGTAAAGGTTTTGGTAATAAAAATTTGTCATTTGATGTTCTTTTTTAAGTTTACAAAAAAAAAACTGAATCTTACTGGCAATATAATTTAGGAAAGCACTATTTTTCTCTGTCTGTAGATGCCCATAGTAAATATATTTTTTTATTTGATTATCAATTTTTTTAAATCATTTGCTTTAAAAATTAACAAATAGTGTCGTTATCAAGTATCAGCTTGCCGATAAAAGCAAGTCATTTTGTCATCAAAATATTACTATAAACAGGAATAGCAATAATGTTCACTATTCTAAATTTCATTATAAATTTTTCTAAAAAAGAAAGAATACAAAATCAATGCAAAATTGCATTCTAAAACTTATTTTGAACTTTTCTATTTGATTTCGCCCCACTGTGTCTCTATTTAGTGCAGCCGCGCGGCTGCTCTACAATTTTAATATCTCTGAAAGTTAAAGAGTCTCCGTCAATTTTTCTTAATAAAAACAGAAAATGATTAAGAATCAAAATATGGATATTTAAGAAAAACTTAAAAGTACGCTTTTGAACGAAAAATTAAATCAAAATTGAATTTTTTTAGCCCCTTTTTAAATTTGTGTTTGTTTTTGAATTGCATTAAAAATGCCTATAAATTATACGCTCAATCATCCAACACGAAAGTTAAAACAAATTTCATCAAAATCGCTAAACCCCCCTACAACTCTGATATTCAGGAAATCTTAGTGTATTCCATATTACTACTGGGCCAAAAAAATCGTTCAATGAAATTGAGGCGATTTTGATGGCAAAGGCACTCATGAGCCACCGCAAGGATACGTGTTTAAGTTACTCAAAAATAAAAAATTATACGAATAACAGCAAAATATGCTTTAAACAAATTAATCAGATTAATAATTAATCTTGAATCAGTGAGAAATGGGTCAATGGGTAAGACCAGTAAGCATTTTCTCTGATTCGTAATGCAATCTCATACTAATTCAAATAGCTAGAAATGGGTCACTAAATCAAATAAATAAGGATTTTCACTGATGCGCAGTGAAATATCACTGATTCAAATTTAGAGAGTTGAAACTATCTTGATATCCGTGTAGAAAATTATCAGGGCAGACTTCATTCAGAAGGTCTTTTCAGGCCAAATATAGCCAGTGTGTTTAAAAGTACCTAAAATTAAGAATTAAAATTTAAAAAAAAACGATTTTTGTTTCATCATATAGTCAGTCCTTTGGGGCGCTAATCGGGTATTGGCTAACTCGACATACCACACAAAATTCGAAGTGTCTCGTCCAAATATTTTTGTGTAGATTTCCAAAAAGAGCCTGGGTGTTTCTAAAAGTTTCAAAAATTAAAAATGAACTCTAAAAAATATGAAAAATGAACTGACTAGCGCTAGATTAGCTTCTCCAGACTAACATTTGACCATACTTGACAGCGCCACATTTGCGGTCAGGTCGGTCTATCCTGGCCCCGAGTAGTTCCTCGCTAATTTCCCACATAGGTAAAAGGTGTACAAACAATATTTACATTCAGTAACTAAGGTTATTTGTTGAAGAAACGAAAAAAAATAACTTTTTAATCATTTGACCCCATCTAC
>CAKNWW010126883.1:963-11322 GCA_932074435.1 Andricus kollari | reverse complement strand
AAACGTTTGATAGAAAAGTATTTTTAATCAAAGTACTCCGTTACTAATTAATTATCACTTTAGGACACCTTCCTCCTTTAGTGCATTTGAGGAAGGACTAATTATGGTAATCGGTACAATAATTGAGGATTTTTGAAAGATTGAAAAATTATTAAAAACAATATCAGCGTGAAACGAGATTCTAAAACACATAAATGGATAATAAATTTGTCAAAAATTCAAATAAACATAGTAAATCATTGACCACATCAGCGGATAGATTTCAGTATCTGAAAATACAGTGATTGGCTGCTTAATTGCATAAAAGATAGCCTGGTGAAGAAAATTATTTTTATTAACATTGTTTACGCTCATTATTCATAAGGCTAGGTGACAATATATTAATTATATATTATATAAAAAGTATAAATAATTTTGAATGATTTTTCGCAAAGATATTAATCATTGGTTTTTCAGATTTCGTGGCCAATCATTATTTTTCGTTTTTCTCACGGGCTGACAATAACTGGCATACTTAAACAAGGTGGCTAATCATTAAGGTGTGGAGAACTATTTTACTGATTACCCTAAATACTAATATCTAATAAGCATTATGATTTTCCAACTTCTTAGATATTCTTACCAGGCTTATTATGTGAGAAATTCAGAAAGCCTACAAGAATAACATTTTGATAAAATCGAGCGGAAGGAAAAGCATATTATACTTGAAAAGGAAGAATAGGCTTTCCCAGTTCCATGACCCTAGTCACTATATCCGTGACTAGTAGCTGTTGATCAAAAGAGAAATCGACAGGTCATTCCTGAAAATCCGTTGGTAATTCTCTACGCTCTGTTTTGGACAATGAACTGTGACTTTGCTCCCGAGATTGACGGCAAGATAAGGGTGACTAATATAGCGTGCATTCGTCTTGAGGGGGAAATAGAAAAGAACACTTATGCCACACTTGTACGCCTTGTAAACTTGTAAAGGCCTTAATGGTCATTTACAAATTTAGACGATAAGATATGGAGTTAGAAACTAGTCATTTATATGAAAAATAATAAGGAGTGTTAATATGTACACTACATCCTTTTTCTTCCTCTCACTTCCAAACGTTTATTTCATTAGTTAAACTTTCTTATACTTCTTTCCGGAAACTCAGATTTCTTTAGCACATCTCTAGGTTTCATAAAAGAATGTTTGGTTTCAATATCCAGCATATCTATAATTATATATACCCACGAAAAGTTTTGGCAAATGAGGACTTAATAGTCAAAATCTTAGTTTCTACTCAATTTGCAGTTTCTATTTTTATTTTATTAAAGAAAACTAAATTTAAATTTACTTTTTTTTTAAATCACAAAATGTGTGCAAAAGAGGTAATTTTTCAGCAAAAATATATTCCTTTCTTCCTGCACATACGACTCGAAAATATTGAAATTATGTGAAATTTTTAGTGTTTCCAATTAGAAGCGAATACTAATTTCAATCATTTGCATTTGCGATCAGTTGAACCTTGAATTTCTTTAAAGAACTGTAATAAGTAAATATTTAGGCTTAAAAGAGAAATTGTCGGAGTACAGGGAATTTCAAATTGAAACTAAGAAAATCCAAAATTTGCATTACACTTTCGATTCTATGTATACTTGATATACGCATTGAAATTTTTTTTTTTATTCAATATAATAAAAATATGTAAAGTGGCCACCTTTTTGTTTGTTGCGAAAAGTCTCCCAATTTTAATAATTAACCAAGTAAATATTTTTTCTTCAAAATAACATAAAAATAAAATAAAATGTTGCGCCCAATTAGACGAAAGTCAAATGCAGCTTTTGCAAATTGTAAAAATTAATATTTTTAAAATCATTTATGAAAGAAATATCAAGAATAATTCAGCTATATTTTAAGCATATTCAATCAATCAAACCTGATTATAAGTTTCATAATTATTTAGAACTTTTCTTTAAGAATAGGAATTTTTTTAATTCTTAGGATGCCTTTGTTCTAAGGTAAGAGGGAAATAATACCTTCTGTAATGGTACCTTTCACATTACCAAGGTTATTTTTTGTTGCAGGGAAATGGTACCCTGAAATTAGCGTCAGATTCACGCTTTGTATTTTCTGTGTTTACTCAAATTTACCCTAAACTGGCTGAAAAAATATTTTGCGTGATGTCGACTGTTTCAAAAGTTTCAGATATGTTTACGCTATGTATTATCAAAATTAGGAGCTTTATGTATCTAACAAAAAACAGGCAGTCTAATCAGAATTTTCAGGCCAAGCAAAGAATTAGATTCCTCCACTTTATATGTACAATAATGATAATACTGCGCTGAAATCTTTATAAATAAGAATTGGGCATCGGAGTCTTTTTATATCGACATTTTTTCATTCAAACTTGTAAAATGGCAAGAATGGCTTGATATACATAAGGTTATGAAATATAATAATTTGACCCACAGATTACTTCTGAAGTCGTTAAGTACTACGGGTCGTTCACAGATACTAGATTTAAGATGTAATACTAAACAACTTACCAAAGATTTAAAAAAAAACTTATTCCAATCATTTAAAACAATCTTTGTATTTTGCGAAATTGGAACTGACGTCTCAAAATACGTTAACGCCGTGAAGTCTATCAAACCAGTACATAGCTTATACGGCAAGCTTCATTCATTTTAATTTCTAGGTAGGTATTTACAGAAAAACACCAGTCAACACCTAAAACTTCAGTAAAGAAGCTTGCATTCTTAACTCCTTATATTCTAAGACTCATTCTATAATGAGACGGAAAACTCTTTGTCCGACCGTTTTTCTTCCCAGGTGTTTCCATCTGGAATGAGGGGATCATCATCCCTATGTCAAAGTTGTGTTGAGTGTCAGGAACCTTGAAGTCTGGTGGCTGAACTTGCATTTTAGCTTTTGATCTGAGGCTTGTCTTAGGCCCTGATAAAGTTAGCCAGCCTTTGTACAAGCAGATCATCTGCCTACGAAGATGAAGTCTTGCTCGTCGTCTTAGTTGATTATATGACTGGCAAATCGAGAGCCAGTTACAAGATACCTGAGAAGCGCTCAAGAGTGACTTACTATCTAGATATCTTAATATGTATTGGCCAACTTCTAAGGGAAGTTCACTGATGATGTCGGTTTTGTTCTGGCCAACGCCGAAGAAGCGGATTAGTTTCCTGAACTATTCCATGTTGACAGTAGGAGTGATCAGTTAGAAGTGATTGATGAGTCCCGATAATTTTATACACCTGAATCAGCAGGGTGCCGATCTCTCATTGGTCGGTATCTGGAACTAGAAGGACACCCCACTGGGTGGGGCATATAAAAGTCCTCGCCTTGCAGAGTTACGACTTTCTGCTAACTGTTCGCCCCTTATTCAAACATGGTAATATGGTATACTTCAAGAAACTTATGTTGCTTTTTCGGTGTTTACCAGAAAAAAACTGACATCATCAGAGAACTTTCCTGAAAAGTTGGCCAGTTGATACTTCGATACCTGGACAGAAAGTCACTCCTAAGCGCTGCTCATGTATCTCTTAACTGGCTATTAATTTTCCAGTCAGATAATGGGTTAAGGTGGCAAGCAAAATATCATCTCCGTAGAAAATGTCGTTTGTACAAAGGCGGACTAACTTCATCAGCTCCCAAGACAAGCCTCAAATCTTAACCCAGAAACCAAATTCAGCCACCAACCTTCAAGGTACCTGGCATTCAATAAAACTTGGATATCGATAAGATCTAATTATGAAATTAGTTTTAGAATATAAGGACACACGCTTCATTGTTGAAGTTTTCTATTTTGACTGAAATTGTGAGGCGACTAATTTTTTGGAACGATGCGACGCAGCCTAGTTTTTTTTTATAAATATCTCGCTTTAAATTAAAAGGAACCAAACCTACTTGGTATGCTCACATTAAATATAAATTTGATGCAGTTCAAGAGGACAAAATTTACCGTTCAATATTATTTGTTGAAAGAGACTCAATTGTAGATAGTAGGCTGTCATCAGATATCGATTTTGTTCACATCATAGCCAAAACCAGTTGGCTTGAAGAAGATTAAATAATAATATTGTTTGTACTTAGTCTCATTTTTTTTAAACAATGTGAATCCAAAACCTTGAAATTATTTTCAAAATTATACAAAGTTACTAGAAATGAAACATCTAATTCGAACCGAGCGCGAATTTCAGCCAATATCGGAACAGCTTATCTCGATGCGATGCTCCACGAGGTTAGGATATCGTTAAGTTACAATCTTCAATTAAGGGTAATCGGTAAATTACCGTGGGGTACGGCACGCGGCTTCCGGTATGCGTTGGCTTATCCCGAGGGGCTGAAAGGGGAAACCTGGAAGATACGGCACGAATTTTACTTCTGCTTCGCCGACATTTGCATGTATTAAACCTATCCTCCCTATCTGGTGACACCCAGTGCCGGCAGCAAATTTAGGGCAGCTTGCCTACCCGGTTGGTACAAAAAAGAGAAAAATAAAGTTTCTCCAGTCATTCGCACCAGAGTCCACGAATTGGATTCTCTCGATTGTGCTTAACATATCTGGCGCTGAAAAGCCATGACAAGATTTCCTCTAATTTAATTTTTTTCTTTAAAAACGCAATTCGACTCTTGAAATACGTTCAGAATCGGAGGTTTCGGTAAAAGAGAAAACGTAACAGTTATGGAGAAATTGATACTAGCGGGAAAAGTTTTAAATGGTTTATTTCTATGATGAATGATAATGAGAGTCTCTTTTGTAAAAGGATATCCACCTACGAACTCTATATTCTCTGACGGATGCAAATAGTTCACCGAGACTTCACTTCCCATTATCTCTGGTTGCCCCCCACTACCAAATCATACTGCTCATTCCATTAATTTCGAGTTCATTCAACTTTTCAGAGTTCTACTTTTATCAAAGTATATTGAATATTGCTTCCACATAGAGAAAGCTTTGCAAGGATGAAAATTTTCGAACTTCATTTTTTGACATGTCATAAGATAATTCGACATCAGGAGTCTAAAAATGAGGTTCTCAAATAATGTCCCTGTGTATGTCAACAATACTCTTTTAAGATAAATTGAAAATAAGTTCAGCCTGTGACATAAAACTTGGAATAATTTCAGTCCCAATACATGCCCATTATTGATTAAGTTTTGAGCCGAATCAGATAAGAAAAAAAAGGTTTTTTCGATACTATATTTTTTTTCTTTAACCCTTCGATGGCACACCTCCCGACGCGTTACATAGCTGGCATACTGGGGTCTTTTTGACCCCAAGCAAAAAAGTCTCCCCGCAAAGAGCCAATTGATTATTTTGAATTGCTGAATTTTTTACACACTCGCATGGTGGTATTTATTTGATATAATTTGGCAGAATGTTTATAGCTATCTTCATACAAAAATTTTCAGGTTTAAGAATTTTTAAAGTTTTTAATTTTTCGTTTATGAGTGTCATTTTTTCATATTAGAAATATAGCACCATACTGGGCAGCAAGTTCATTCATTTTCACAAGATAAATCGATTGATGTATTTAGAAACCTTCTATGGCCAAATAAAGTTCTGATATGCACAGATTTATACATTTTCCTAACGTTTGTAAGAGAAAAGCATTCTTAATTTTAGGAGTTTTGCAATATTGTAAGCATTTAATTCATTAGCTATAATAAGGCAGATTGATTGTGGAATTTGACAAGCAACTGTGATCAATAAAAATTATGATATTTACAAATTTTTCAATTTGTTTAACGTACATTGAAAAATCCCTAATTTTATAAATACATCAATATTTTAAGTATTACATTTATTCTTTTGGTTGAAGTGAAACTATTCAAATATATAATGAACGTGCCCAAACTACATGGTAGTTGTTTTTAAAATCACGAAAGAAAAATATTTTTAACTTATTTTAAAATAGGCTTCCTATCTATTTTATTGTTTGAAATCTTGATATTTTCCTGCAACCATTTTTCGAAATAATGTGTAGTGCATTCCATTTTTTGTAAAGAATCCAAAATCTGCGAAAATTGGATACCAGTTTTATAGGTTTAAGGTGCTAGTTGAAAATTAAGTATAAAATGAAGGCCAATGAACAGAACAAGGAATACAAGATTATAATATAAAAAATCTACCAGTTGCCCTAGCACATTTTCATAACGCGTTTTTGTGCTTCCCCCACATTAGTGCACAGACCTTTCAAAATTATAGGTCAAAGCATAGACAACTGTAATTTGATGATTGTGAATCCTCTTTTGTTAAAGCTCCTTCGGCTTTAATGAACACATTCTCATCACGTATATCATGCTTCGCACTCGATTTTGTTCAAAATGCGAACTTTTCTACGTATCAAATGTGTTTTTTTTTCTAGACTTCGGTCCGAAACTGCTTATTCAGATATTGAAAAATGAAGAGTTAATTTTTTATTTTTAATCTTACTTTTTACGATTAAAAGAAAATCTACTTGTCCTATCTAAAAATGATTATTAATAAGTTTGTAGATCCGTTTTTGGTAAACAATTTTTGTCTCTTAATTTTTGTGCATACCTTGCGTCGTTTTTCAAAAAAATTAGTTTTTTATTCTTAATGTTTTTTTTACGATCATAACAAAAACTGAGCGTCCTACCAAAAAATTATTCACAACAAATTTGTAGGTCTTTTTTGGGTAAACAACTTTTGTATACTCAATTTTTTCATAGCTTGTGTCGTTTGTTCGAAAATTTAATTTTTTGTATTGTTAATTTTATTGTTTACGATAAAAAAAACTACGCGTTCCATAAAAAAATAATCAATACCAAATTTATAGATCATTTTTGGATGAACCACTTTTGTCGATTCTTTTTTTTCGTGCCTTGCGTCGTTTTTCCAAAAATTTTATTTTTTCATTTCTAATGTAATTTTTCACGATTAAACCCACAACTACGTACGCTATCAAAAAACGATTCATAACAAATATGTAGCTCTTTTTTGGGTAAATAACTTTTGTCTATTTATTTCTTTTTGTAGGTTGTGCCGTTTCTCGAAAAATTTAATTTTTTTCATTTCAATGTTGTTTTTTACGAATAAAACAAAAACTACGAGTCCTGTCAAAAATTACTTAACAACAATCATCTTTTTTCGTATCTTGCATAGTTCAACAGCAAAATAAAAATTTTCATTTCTCAATATAATCTTGTACGATCAAAATTTAAACGTTCGATTTTTGAAGAAAATTCACGAAGTTTTTATGATAAAATTGTACGGCTTTCAGAAAGCGACGGTTTTCTTGTCTGGACTTTTTTCATATCGTGCGCTGTTTGGCTTAAAATTTTCATTTTCGTTTGTTTTTTTGAATTTTGCAAATGCTATAACTCTGATCATTTTCTTTTTACTGAAATAAGTCGTTAAGATAAATTGTTCGACTTTCCGAGTACTACCAATAGCTGTACAGAGACTTTTTAAATCTAGAAAAAATGGTCTCAAAAATTTTGAAAATGCTCTTTTTGAATTTCCATCCAAACGAGGTTAACCTTCAGTTTCCTGCACTAAAAGAGTGTACCAAAGGCCAATCTAATAGATTAATTATTTTGAAATTTATCGTGCTCACAGACGGCCTCAAAACGTGGACATTTGACAAAACGGGGAGAGGGGTCCAATTTTACACAAATCAAAAATCTTTACTGACAAGAATGTTAAAATTATGAAATAAAATCGAAAGTGTAATAAAATTGTAGAATATGCAATAAAAGGAAAGTACGAGAAAATGGTATCGATTTATCACGTTTCTTCCATCCCTGCTTTACACGGAGTTCAAATGCCATCATAAATCACTATTTTTGCTTGACAGAGATTATATGAGTGTAGAATCACTCTTTTTGTTTAAGGCTTTATTTTCTTTTGTAAGGAGTCGCAGACTTCTGACGAGTTTCGATTCCTAAAGGGTTTAGGTAGATTCATAAGTTTACCCTTAATATTAGCGCCACTCGATCATCAAGTGATCGATCATAAAAATTTCTGAACCTGGAGAAAACACTAACATTTTCGCGGATATTTGTCATTGTTTCCCTCCCAAGAGCCTTGAATTTCGATATCCACAGTAAAATAAAAAATTATTCAAAAATCGATAAAGGAAACTTTGCGAGAATGAAAATTTGAAATAATCCATATTTGGAAGCAATACAAAATACCTTTGAGTTCTTTATAGTATATTCTAAAATATTCCCAGTCGTGCAATAAATATTTAAAGATTCTAAAATATGTAATCTACGTACTTCTTTAGAATTGAAATAACATTGAATGACAAAAAGTATAGTTATTTTACAAAGTAAGAAAAAGTTTCTACTTCAAGAAACTATGAGTTACAAAACTATTGGAACATTTTGAGGAAACCTTTAAGGATAATGGACATGGAAGATTTTAGAGAAACTTCTTTTGACAAATTCACGCTTGATATCGGGAAATAGCTCCTGGATTTTTCTGAAATCCTCCAGGGAATTTGATCACGTCCCGGACCTAGCTTCACAAGATACTTTCGGTAAAAGCCCCTATGAGTCGAAGCTTTTGAATATTTAAATCAAATTCAACGCTCAAAACAGTATACTTTTACATTAGCTTGAATCCGTACTACAAACTTTACAGTTTCAATATGAAATATATAAAACTATATAAGTTCTACAAAATATTATACTACACTACATTTAGTAGTTTTGGGCTGAATAATGGAAGAAATTGACTGGGTTTCGAAAGCAAAAGTTCTACGGTATTTTTTTGAATATTAAATATTAAATGCGAGTTTTATAGTCAGCCTTTTTACGAATCATTGGCATTTTTTATCGAAAAAAGTGATTTTGACATGACGATGGAAATTCTGTTCGCTGACAGGTTATCATTTTTCAAAGAACAAGATTGCTTTCAATATAGTAGACTGAATCTCAAATAAAAATGTCAAATGTAATAAATTTACAAATTAAGGTCTGCAGTTAAAATTTTTAATATTGAAAATTAATTCTAGTCTATTATACAGGCCAGTAAGGAGAAGGTAATTTTTAATTACCCTTATGAAAGAATTTAAATTGCCTCCTGTGACAAAACATTTTTATATTATAAGGTATTTTAAAGTATTTTAAATTAGTGCCTTTCAATTTAAACGTTTTTCATTTTCATGGTCCAGACATTTGTATGTCATATTTCCAATTTTTAAATCAATCTTTACAAATGGGAATGATTTTAAATATTTGGAGGACGAAATCGTATTTTTATTGTACATTCGAATAGTTAAATGTTATTCACAATTAAAATTACTGTAATTGAAAGTACTAAAATTGCAAAATGTCCAAATTTTAATGTCTTCATTACCAAAATATTTGTTCCAAATGGATCAAAATTAAATGCTATACACTCAAAAATAAATGTGAAAAACTATATCGTAAGAATTTAGACATATTTTATTGTTTTAAATATGAGAATTGGTTGATTTTCGTGCAATTTTGAAGGCTGTACAAATTTGGAAAAAATGTGGAAAAAAAAATTCCAATATACAATATAATATATACTTTCAATGTAAATAGTTTCATAATAATAAAACATGAAGAGTGTAAAAATACCTTAATTTTATTACGAGAAAAGATTACCAGCAATCAAGATTCCTTACCTGAAACAAAAAACGGAAAAAGATTAATTCTTGTTTTTCATTACCTTAATTTATGAATTTATTTTTGTGTAAACTTATTATTTCTTTATTCGAAAGATCGAATTTCTTATTTAAATATGGGTGGATTGATCCTTCGTAATAAAATCATCATGTATAGAATTATATTTAAATTATAGAAGGTGATGTGGCATGTGAAACCTTTTTCTGTTCTTCAATAAAGAATTATTCATTTTTAATTAGTTCTCCTAATCTTTTTTTATTCTTTAATAATTTTTACACTAACATTGTATTTAAAAAAAATTATTAGATGGAAGCGCGTAAGAGCAACGCTTGGAATTTCTTCGGAATTTCAGTTTATCGCGTGAGGAATTTATCGTTATATGTGCAAGTAATCGATGTTCTGAAGCTTAATCTTCTGTAATAAATTGGTTCATCGAGTGAACGGGTTTGAGAGCAACGTCGACTCAGAACATAAAAAAATAGTAAATATAACTGAAAATTCTTAGTTCACTAGAAAAGAAATTACTTTAGAAAGAAATGACAATGAAAATTTGAAAAATTTTGTCATTATAAAAGACATTATAATGTGAATAGATACGAATAGAAATTTCAGGATGTAATATTCTTAATTTAACGTCTGGAAATTAATAATCAGGAATTTTTAAGGAAAAAACCTTATTTTGTCGACTTCTTCCAGACCATTAAATGGTCTGGAAGAAGACGAAGAAATAAGGTTTTTTCCTTAAA
>CAKNWW010126878.1:980-13441 GCA_932074435.1 Andricus kollari | reverse complement strand
CACTAAAATCTATTATGTGCCGCTAGTATGACGTGTTGTCATAAGACTCCATGTAAAATTCAACAATTTTATGAATAGATATTTCGGAAAATAGTGCGGTAAACCCAGCTAAAACTACGCAGGGTAATGGAAGATCTATTGAAGTACATAATGTTTATAATTCAGCCAAAAAGTAAGGAAAGTCTATAGTCATCGAACTTCCTTAAGAAAAGAAAAGTTGCATGTATTTCGACCTTGAAGTTTCTTCAGTTTGAATCGCAGAAACATGTAATTATTTTAAACGTAAAATTTAACTCTTTCTGATTCTAATATAATAAGTAATCTCAAGTTTTACCACAAAAATTTCCAATTTATCATCTCATGATAATAATTAAGCGATATGACTTGGAGAAAATTTGTAATAAAAAATCCTTACCTCAAACTTGAGGGAATCGCTTTTTTATTTAATATCAATACTAAATTCGTTTAAAACTAATCTCACTTCTCAATTGCTTTTTTCTTGATTTCTTATTATTACACCGTTTAATTTGATTCTTCAACACTGAATAATGTTTTCAAAAATATCAGTTTTTAATCGAAATCTTCAATTTCACAATACTAATTATACGTCTCTGGTGTATGACAGAATTCACGTTACTCTGTTTGGTACATCAATCTGCTAAATATTTACCTTGAAAAATGATTCTCAATATTGCTATACTATTTTGTATAATATTTAACTCTTAATTTTTAATTGTGTTATTAAGAAAATAATTGTTGACATGCGCCGGAACAAGAACTAAAGAAATTTCAAATTCGAAATTAGCCACTTTTTTAAAACCATTTTTTTGCTCAACTGAAACGATTTGATTAATTTCAGCTTTTACACTCTACTCTAATGTGCAGAGGTCTGACTATTCATTTTCAAAACATCGTTTTTCTTGCTAGGCCTACGAAACCCTAAACATTATATCACTGTACAATAGTGTGGTTCAAAATCACTGTTTTTAAAGACGGCAACGAGTCCCTAACTTGATTCCAAATCTAATAAAAGAAATTGCATATTTTTTGTTTTTTAGAAATTTTGATTTTAGCAGGAGCCACTGGGCACTTGAAAAGACACTTTCTCGGGATTTTCGTATTACTTCTGATGTTCTGAGAATATGCTACATACATTTTATCGGACTTGGAGAGGACTTCTAACAAGAAAGTCTATCTATCAATCATATGAGTTTGTCAGCCCACAAAAAACCGCCTGAATAAATAAAAAAATGGTTCTACCCGAAATCTACACCTTGAAGCACTTTATCCTACTTTTTTGAAACAAAAATTATTAGTCTTAGTCTAGTGTAATAATCATAAAAATTTTTAAGTAATTTTCAATTAATTAAACAAATTTCATTTGTTTAAATAATTTGTGTTTCTCAAAAAGTCGGCTTTATCTAACCAAACCAAAATCGAAGTTGCCTTTTTATATATTTTATACGTTGTCGATACCTCAGCTTTATTATTTAACAAACCCTTATTTTTAACAAACTAAATTTATTTAAACAATATTTTCCAGGAAGTTTGGGAATTTTCTCTCTTTTTTATATAAATATTATAACCAGTGATCGTTCAAAAGATAAATATAATCTTGTTATATACAATATATTTATTATATATATAAGTTTGTTATAAATTTCACTGGTCAACAAAAATGACCTATGTTTCCGTTGAATGTGGCATATCATTTCCGAAGTATTTTTTATGCTAAATACGTATCTACCCTCCATTTGTTGCCTTCAGATGTAGTTTAAGAGATATTTGTAACTTAATTTTTGAATCTAAAAAATGTAAACAATTTTTAGAGGCTTGAAACACAAATGTTTTAGACCTATTACGGACCTTTTTGATGTGTTTTTTAATGCAGATGTCAAATATCACCTGTTTTTTACAGTAACTACAATGGCTCTTGATATACATAATCACAAAAAACTAAAGAAAAGATGAACAATGCATGACAAATTGAATGTCATTTATTTTAATTAAAATTTAGTTTTTTAATATAAAATAAGGCCATGTTTATAAAGATTTTTTTATTTAGCCAAAATCTAAAATGAAATTTAAATTCGGATTATTCGTTCTTGAGATGGCGTGAAAAATCTTGACTCGTTTTTCCGTATGGGTTGCAGTTCTATGGTTTATTGGGTCCCTTATATCGAATCTTAGGTCAGATTTTCAAAATTCAAAATGGTTGATCCAATATTACTGACCAAATGTAAAAATTATTCAAATAACAAGAGACTCGCAGTGTCAGAACTTAAAATTACTAGCTTTGGGGTTTTTCGGGACGTTGTTAACGAATTTGAAGACAGATTTTCAAAATCCCAAATGGCTATTTTGAATTTTAAAAATCTGACTTTAGATTCGTTATCAGCGACCCAAAGAACCTTAAAGTTCGTAATTTTAAGTTATGACAGTAAGTTTTGATAATAGAAGTAACATTTTTTTCATATGAAAATTGATTTGTAAATATCTATTAAACTACACCTGATAGCAACAAATAGAAGGCAGATTCGTGTTCAGCATCAGAAAATACTTCGAAAATGATATGTCGCATTCAACTGGAACATAGGTAATTTGTGTTGACCAGTGAGATTCATAAGACAACATCACTCTAGGACAACACGATGAAATACGGGAAATAACTTATAATTAATAGCTTAAAGAATTCATGAATATGAAAAATAAAATTTATGTTTTCAACAATCACTAGTTGTAATATTTATAGCAAAAAAGAGAATATTCCTTAATTCACTGGAAAACATTTTTCAAACAAATGTAATTTTTATAAACAAATAAGGATTTGTTAAATAATAAGGCTCAGGTATCGAAAACGTATGAAAAATATAAAAATCAACCTTGATTTTGATTCGGTTAGAAAAAAGCCTCTATAAGTTCTCTAACTTTTCCGTATCATTTTCCTGAACTTACAGAAGGTATTCCAAAAATCCCAAAAAGTGATTTTTTCCATGTATTTTACATGGGAAATTTCATGCAAAAAATCAAAAAATGCAATTTGGTTTTTTTTTATTAGGAACCGATTTCGGGGGATCGTTGTCCTTCGGCACAATAAAAAAATTTTCAGTGCAATTTTGAACCACCCGACTGTACAAGCATCACACTAGTTTGAAGGGTTTATCGCCGACTGAAACAGCCGTTACTTCAAATGTTGCAAGTAGAATATCCAGTAAAGTGCAGCGTCTAGCACAAGTACAGCTACAATAAAACGTCGAATATCAAGCTTCTTCATCTGCCGATTAATCAAAGCCTAGGCGGAAGAGAGGAATACGGAGTCTTGGTTGCAAGTTAGTCTTAGAATAAGACGACTTATGGCCTGGATGACTTAGAGTTCATCTGCTAGAAGAAATCAGGACTTCTCTTAGTGAGCTAGGATTAAACGTAATGCGAATTCCAGACCACGTCCGATATATTGTTATTCAAGTGTACTCTTCGGTCGGAGAAGTCGAAACGTCGTCAAAGGTCGTTCTGTTTCACTAGAAGTGTACACTCCTAACCCAGATGATATCGCAACTAGATATACAACGCGGACTTTATGGCATATTACAGGACAGTATAAGCAATATAATGGCTTTATGCGTATCTATGGGACGTAATTCACGATGAGAGCAGATTTTATGACCACGGTCAGACTTATTTTACGTGAACGGCCATCGGCGAAAAATTCTAGGGAGAAAGAGAGACGAAGAGAGCCAAGGTCTAGACCTTCACTGGACACTTCTTTTTCTTCTGCTAAAGTCCATCGAACCATGTAGAACGATCAGTGAACTAATACATTGTTATTTTATAAGTATGTAATCAGCTACTAGTTACTGTACTCCTTTATAAGTTTCGAAATTATCTGGTTCATTGCGGATAATAGGCGTTGATAAGAAAAGACTTATCCTGAAATTTCACAAAAATAATGTTCACCCTAATTTGGATAAAAAAGTTGCAAGCAGTGGAAAAATACATTCAACGTAATACCTAATAGCAATAACAAAATTAACCAAACTTTTTATAAACAAATTCTTACAAATTTAAAAAATGTAAACTCCAAGAACCAAAAACGACCAAAGGTCGTTTTTGAACAAAATGTATGGAGAAAAACTTTCGATGAAATTGGCTCATTACGCCTTTTGACAAGCACCACGTGAAACATCATAACCCCGAACTTCAAGTCAATTGGACCGAAATGCCTTTCCCATACACACGCCCAAATTCTATCCTTCAAAATGTAGAAACTAAACATTTTTCTTACCGTCTTTTCTGAAGACATACATGGAAACTTTCATTTTCTGCACGTAAGCCGTGGACAAAATGGGTAATTGCTTGAACAGTGTGGCAAAATCTTTGCAAATACTACCTGACTTCCAGGTGTATATAAAGAAAGCTTAAAAATAAAGTAGAACATCTCTATTACTATACGGCGTTATTAAAGCGCGTTGAAAATTTAAGGGCAAACTTCCATAAATACAGTAGAGTTAATTACTACCTTCACCTAGTTCAAACCGCATACATAAGCCTGATCATACATTACTGAGTAAGATTTCTAGTAATACTCAGTATGTTCCTTTTTGTTGTTTCGATTTATTTATGTTAATATTTCGATGTGTCTTCCTTTTGTAGTTGTATGTATTCTATAACTTTCTTCAAAATGCCATTTTTTATAACTATAAGTACAAAACATACTCTTACGAATGACATTTCTTATTACTTTATTCTTCAAAGCCCAATTTTTATTGCACTGAGTTATTACTAATTTATTTTTATCTATTATTTCTATCACATCTATTTACAGGTATTAACGAAATTTCGAGGAAAAGGAATTTTCTACCAGGACTTTTTGAAAACGGTGCCACTACTAAAAATTCGACTTTACAGTCAGACTTTAAGTAGAAATATAGTTAAGAATCAGCCCACACGGGAAAACCTTGTTCATAACTTCACTACGCTTGCGATAGTTAGATTATTTTTTTAACGGATTCAAACAGATTAAGCTACTCGTAGCGTTTAAAAACTTTTAGATCCCACGAAATTTTGACTGTGAAAAAAAATTTTTTGTAACGCATGCATGAAATGTTTGCTTTTCGTGGCACCTATACTGAAGAAAATAAGGTTTCAAAAAATAACTATATGGAATGGGTTAAACTTTTCCTGGTTCTTTTTATTACATTTCTAGTAGAGATAACTGTGATTGAAGGGTAAGGTTGGCTGTATTAAACTAGTAAAGTTGATCTTGTAAAAGTTACTTAGTCTACTGTTGCAACAAATACCGACTCATAGTAAACTGAACTGTATCAGCCTAGTTTAAAGAATCTAGTAAAAGTAACATTAAGCTCACAGTGAAAATAACTATTTCTTCACACGTAAGACTCATATCTATTTCTATCAAACTTATTACTAATCACCGTTAAAAATATTGTCACCAACCTGGACGGTTCCACTGTCAAAAGTCGAATGAAAGGCGGTATGGACAAATTACAAGACCACTTTGAGTTTACAAAAATATTACACTCATTTACGTCGGGAAAAATCTTTCGCAAGCACAAACACTCTTTCATCTTTCCACAAAGTCGTCCTGTCTATTCTCTGGTTACTTGGTATTCGCAGATACCGACTTGTTCCACCCCTCCTTGCATCATACAGGTGATATATCTGCTCCCGCCTCACCTATAAAGGTATTCTGGCTGTCACCTCCTAAGACGACCAGGGAATTCCTTGGAGGTCGGGATCTTCTCAACCTCCAATTCCAGACTCACGTTTTACCAGCAAATATGTTAACTTACCATAAATTGCCAAAAATTCATTTTTTTTAATTTCCACGAATTTCCGGAAATTTATGAACATTTTCGGTAATTTAACCTGTAAATATAATAACTTACCATGAGTAACCGAAAATTCATTTTTTTAAATTTCCATAAAGTTCCGGAAAATTATTTAAAATTTTGGTCATTTATGGTAATTTCACAGGTAAATATGGTAACTTACCAGAACTAACCCAAAATTCATTATTAAAAACTTCTATACATTTTCGGAAATTTATAAAAATTTTCGGTAATTCAGGGTAATTTGATGAGTTACATATGGTAATTTTCCATAAATAACCGCAAGATTCTATTAT
This sequence comes from Andricus kollari, assembly GCA_932074435.1. NCBI lineage: Eukaryota > Metazoa > Arthropoda > Insecta > Hymenoptera > Cynipidae > Andricus > Andricus kollari. The sequence continues at coordinate 7,296 of CAKNWW010126878.1, read as the reverse complement.
CTGCAACCAAAATTTCCTCATAGTTTTTAGGGTGAGTGGGCTGATAACCGTAAAATGCGAGCTCATAGATTTTTAATTTTCATTATTCACCTCTGACGTCACTTTTAACTCCCTAGGGAGTAAAAAGTAGAGCTTTAGCCCCGCTTCGTAGGCGTCGCAAAGGGCTGAAATCATGCATGTGTCATAAAAAATTAGATCCTATTTCATCTATGAGGAATGTTTTTCTCAGTTTCATTACAAATCAAGCTAAACATTCAGTAAAACGATATATAAGATTTTTTTACACTATTAACGATTTCTGTTGTAATTTTACAATAAATGTATTGGAAGCTTATTACCAAAACGTAATGAAATTTTACAATTCATGTTTGGTACACCTACTTATGACAAAAATGAAACTTTCCTGTATATATGGTTTGCATGATATTTTTGTTAAAAATAAAGAATCGCTGGTCTATACTACTTTCGGCCCACCCTATTACATGTGTAAAGTACATCTATAAATAATATACGCACTTCTGATTGCTTTCGGAACATGATTATATAATGCCAATAGATTTCATATATACCCTAGTATCATCCTCCACGCAAACCCATAAATCATAGTTTTGACCCTGACTTAGAAAAACGCGAATATCTACTAAACTAGAACTGACCATAAGGACCCTTTTCATGTGAACTCCTCCATATTGTTTATAAAATTAAGAATTGTATAATTCCTATGGACAATTTTTATAATAAAAACGTTCCAACGAGACTTGTAGAGAATCCTTCCAGGAAAAAAAGGCCCTCCAACACATTAGGGTTAAATGAGAATTGCAACTTTTTACCTACAGAGAAAGCAAAAACATAAATCTCTGAATAAATATTGTTAAGTAAAAAATTTTACCTTGAAATATTTTTTCTCAAGTTTGCCTTCAATTCTCTTCCAAAATTAGTTACAATTAACAATGGGAATACTTTCCTGGATTTTATCAATCATTTTTAACAATGCTTACTTTTGTACTTGAAATAACTACTGTACATCCTTAGGAGAATTTGTAAACACTAATAAAAAGTATTATTAGTAATATTTGGTATCTATCTATTTTTAAAAAAATACAGAAAGTTATGTCCTAAAACATATCGAAACAGCTTCAACTTTTCCTTTTTCCTATACTCCTGTCTATTATATTTCTGTATTCTATTTTATCCACCAATAAAGGTAGAAGATATATCCGTTTTCATTCAAATTACCCAGCACGGAGAAAAATGAGATTGAAGAGATTGATATTCAGTACACAAATTGTTTAATGATTACCAAATTTCAGGAATCGATGCAGAAGACACGGGAAGGATTGTGAAACTACACACTAATCATTAAAAACTTGTATCTCTCCTGCATAGAACCTTATCTATTAATACTTTAAAGTTATTGTATACACTTCGTACGTTACCACCTACAATTTAAGTTCGTCAACCTTTGCACAAATGAAAAACTAAAGTCTCTCCTAAACAGTGAGTTTTCTCAAAAAAGAATAGAAAGCATAAATTACTATACTTTCTAGCATCAATAATGGAAATCTATGTATTGTGTCTCAGTTTTCAGAAGGACGAAATGTTAATCGAAGTATAGTTTATAGTGTTCTATTTTTAACTCTACTGAGTTCGCGGCAGTCCAGTAACCATTCCTGGATGCCCCACACTCAATAACGTTCGGGCAACACCGAACCGAAGCTTGCTTGCATGATACCAAAGAACGTTTAGTGCCTCTTACTTAAGCATCCAGAATACCAGATTGCAGAGAGAAGCTGATTGCTGCGTTGGAAACCCGGGTTCAATTCTCGGCAGCTACGTTTTCATCTAACTTGACTTTTTCTGTTTCAGCAAATAAATATTCCTAATTTCATGTTTAAAACTTAGTAAATATATATATGTATGTTATATAACTAAATGTAAGTTTATACAACGAAAAGTGACTATATCGACCCGTCAACAGCCACCGCTCTGTGTCCTGGTAAATTCTTTTTGGACGATCATTCTTTACTGTTCCGAGTATAGGAACGATTCCTATTCTGGACTGGACTCCATACAGTGCGCTAGAGAAGTCAGACCGTTAACAAGCTGTAATCTCTTTAGTTGCCTAAGGTAGTTAATACCGCGATTGCACTTGAATCAATAACCTAATTTCAAACTCGAATTTTGTTTACAACGCCAGTTCAGTAATGAATACCTCGACTACCAGTACTAAAGACCCAATTTTTCATTTCCATTTTTCTCCGTGAGGGTTCATTATACATCAACAAGAAGAAAAGTTTCGTCTGCCCTTCTTGGTCAATGTTATAGGTGAAGTTTATTATTTTTATGGACGATTTCTAATAGTTATTATAGATCGTTTCCAGTATAGTTGACGTTAACCTTTTCTAGGTATTGTTACCGAATATGTCTAGTGGTTTTTATTGATCTTTTATCAGAGTTTTTATTGACGATTTCTATCTAGAGGTTGTTAAGCATTGATGAGTATTTGTAGGGATTGTAGTTGTATTTTCTTATAGGTATTTTTATTTTCAGTTGATAATGATGTTTACTAACCGTTTCTGTTGTGAGTGTTGATTGACCACTACTTACAATAATTAGTAGGGTTGTGCAAAATAATCGAAATTCGAAACTCGAATAAGTTGAGATGGGCTAAAAGTTACTTTTGATCAAAGTTTTTCAGAATTGGTTTTAAACGTTAATTAGAGATGTTATTGCACATTTGTAGAAGTTGTTTTTAAGCTTTGACTTGGTTATGATTCTCCATTGCTAAGATTTGTCATTAAGCATTTCCAAGGGTTGTTCTTGACTATTACTTAAAGTTTTTATTGAACATAGCTAGAGAGATAAACGTGGGTAGTTTCGGATAGAGATGTATACAATACTTGTGGAATGAAGAGGATAGAATAATATAACATGGATATGATTTAAAAGTATGTTAGAATTTTGTGTTAGAAAATATAGAAATCGATTAACATGTGACGTTCCGCAAGGAAAGTAGTATGTGAGATATTCGCGTTTTGTGAACAAGGGTACTAAACATTTAATTTGGGTTTTCGATGGAAAATCATACTTAAATGTATGCTCTAGCTGGTTAAATTATAATATGTTCCGGAAGTGACCGAAAGTGGCTATCCGGTATATTTTATATTCGAAGAAAAAATTTATATTATTATTATATATATTATATATATTATTTATATTATATGTGTATTATACACGTCCGCCTTTGTCACTCGCGAACTTTGAATGCGTTTTTCTCGAAACGCATTTTTCTATATTTCACCTCCAAAAGTGCCCTGTTAACTCGTTTTTCAACCTAGAGGATTCGTTCTGGACTTCAAATTTTCGAAATGTATCTGAACGCAGGTCTCTATACGTAACTCCTTACCTAAATTCCTACAGAAACTTCCATATTAATAATTAATTTATGGTGAATGTCCAGTGATTTAAACTTTTTTAAAGTCATCAGGAACTTCAGAAATCGGTAAAATGAAAAAATACTTACTGAGAAAGAATAAACTATTTTATCTCTTTCTGTCTATTTTTATGTTTCCTGTCCCTTTAAATCCATTCATGTTCCAAATTATTGCTCTCGGTTTTTTCTCAGCAGGATATCGGATCATAACAAAAATTTCACGTGTTTTCTTCTTGAATTCAATGTAAAACGTAGGCATGCTTATAAGGAACGAATGGACAAGTTGTTCGGCCGGAAAACCACAAAGACCATGATACGGTGGTTGTAAACCTAACGATCTTAACCTCAAGAGCGATCGTCACGGAGTGCCAGGCAGCACTTGGCCACCGCACCATTACTTTTCGAAATGCACCGACTATTTTATAGTGGCGCAACATGCTGATGGTTTACGGTGCGTGTGCTCGCTTACCTGCCGCACAAAACAAGAAAACTCCTAACTCACATTTGAATTTGGCACCTGATTTGCAATTGTTTCTAACGCTTTTTAGTTTGTAAATAAGGTCATCATCTGCTCATAAATTTTTTAATTTGGAAATATGAAATTTCTTATCAGGTATGGTTCTCAATTTTTCTGTACAAATTTTAAACTAATTATAATAAATTGACAATATTAAAAATGTTACCATTTTATTTTTTATTTTTTTGTTTATAGCTTTTCTCCTATATATTGTGGGAAGATAGGATCTAAAGCTCCATTCAAATTTGATGAAGAGTGGTGGAGATTCAGATACCATGACCAACGAAAATACTTAGGGAGACACAGGAATAAATTTGTTTTTTCTACAAATATATCAGTTACATTATGCAGAATATTGCTCCTGAATTTCCTAGTTTTTTAGCCAATCTTTCAAACTGTTAATGATAAATTCATAGGTATGAAATTCAGTCCAGTGATTAGTGACCATTTTCGTAGACAATTGTGCAAATCGTATCATAAGCAATTGTTTTTAGATATGTGAACCCTAAAAAACTGTTTAAAGATGGGTGGCATCCGCATGTTATTAAACATAAAAAATTCCATTTTCCGGGCAGACTATGTAAGATACGAAAAAATATTGGGAAGCAAAATTGTTCATCTCAAAATGTACTGCCAATTTTCTCTAGGCCATTTTTTAATATGACGCATAGTTTTTGTTTTAATCGTAAAAAATAACAATAAAAGTAAAAAATATAAATGTGAAACTTTTATATAATTATTACTATATTTCAGTTCCTTGACATTGATTTAGTTGATCAATATAAACTTCAATTGAATAGGGATTAGCCCAATCATTATAGACTTTTGTCACCGGAAAAATCGCGGGCTGATATGTTTTGACGCAGTTAAGTGTTCCCCGCGAAGCAGATAAAGAAATCACAAAATTTTCCAAGAAATAATTACCGGAAGTGTCCGCCATCTTGGATTTTGTGTTTTCGTCGATTTGCACGCGTATTTTGCATTTTTTGATGAAAAAGGTAAGTAACCAATTTTTTTAGAATTTGATTCTCTACAATTCTCATTCAGAAGATATTGTCGTAAAAAAATTATTTGTCGCTAACAATAAGCGAAAAGTGTGGAAAATTAGGAAAGTGGCGCAGTTTTTTCCACTTTTTGACTATTTTTATTGAAAATAAGTGGCACATTTAAATAGCAAAGTTGTAGGGGATTCAATTTCCAACAACTTTTGTATAAACAAGTTTTTCGTGCGTTGTGCAGATCACGGTCGGGAACGCTCTCAACGCAGCGGTGTGGGAAAACTCGCGCTGTTGGAATTCGGGCATTGCCTGGCATGGATTCAGGTAAACCTTGGTGTGCCAAATGTGTCATAGGCAAAGTTACACGGAGAAAATTTGTGTGTTAAATTTTACATAACTTAGTTCGGTAAACGGAGGACATTACGGCATTATATTAAAATTTCACTTTCAGTTATGTAAAATGACATAGGGTAATGTTTGATGTGAAAATATGAATAATTAATATAAATTCATTAAAATTTAATTCGCGATTCAGTAAGAAATAACACAACGAGATAATAAAGATTACCTGTCAGTTAGGTAAAATCAGTCGAACTGTTAGGTACAGTTTCAATCATACAAAACAAAGTCTACCTCTCTGTATATGTGAATTCTACATCCCAGTCATGTAAAATTTCGTGCGCCAGCAAAAGAAAAAACATTCTTGCTACAAACAGATTCTGGGGAAATCCACTCTTAACAAACACATGCTCACACATATCATACAATTCATTAGTGGACTGTTGGTACATATACACAATTTAACTTAAACAATTACGTTAAATTACGATACATTACTTACGATATAGTCGCACGCTTTTAACGATATTAACACTATTAAAAATCGAAAACGCTGTGACGGGTTTCGAACCACCTAAACTACGTTTAACTCTTTCTATCGCTAACAACTAAACCTCACGGCTAACCTAACAGTTGAAATATCGAGAAAAAAATCTCGGCTATAAAGTTAAAGTACGAGTACGTCAGGGCCGTACAAAATAATATCTGGTCCCCGTTTCATCGAAATTTGTTATTGTAACATTTTATTAATAAGCTGGCTTATAAATTTGTAGGAAGTAAATAAAACCATTGGACAACTTTTTATTTGAAATTTTCTAACCTTGAAACTTTGAATTATTTAATGAACTGGGTTCATTTTCTAACATTTTGTTATAGATTTTACAGAAAATCTTATATTATTTGAGAACGTTGTGCATGATTTACAGAAGTTTCTTTATTATAACGTGGGAATTCCTCCAGGGAATTCAATATGAAGAACGAATTTTTCCACTTACTTACAGTTCTTTCTTTTGGTGCAAAATTAGTTTT
>CAKNWW010126801.1:1221-20620 GCA_932074435.1 Andricus kollari | reverse complement strand
ACACTCTACAGATTTTTAGGTTAGGTAAGTTAAAATGTGAAATATAACCGATGTGCGTCACATTTCAGGACAAAATTGAGTTTCAATAATTTACTGACCTTGAAAAGCAGTGACGATCCTGCACATAAATAAACTCACTACTTGATTTTGATGCATATAATCAAAAAGTCTTCCTATTTTCGCTTACCACAGCGTTGTTGATTCCCGCTTTGGCGACGTCACACCTTCGTCTAATTTCCGATTCTAGAATTTCGCCTCTAGAGGACTACAAAATATTTTCTTCTTGATCTTCTTTTTAGCCAATAAGATCTTACTACATTACTTAGCCTAATACGGCTAATTTCAAGATTAATATTTAAAACTAAGTCTCAATAATGTTTCCCTTTAAGTCTTATACTTATTAGAACTTATTAAAAGACAATCTTCATGCTTTAATTTAGCTATCTGCTTAATTTGAGCCCAAAATAAAAACAAGTCCAACATGAATTTAAGACTTTTTTTTTTCTGTGTGGGATAGGGGTACGACCTTAAATTATTTCTGTGACTAGTCACAGGGGTGCCATCATGCCCCCACATGAGGCCTTGGAAAGGGGTAATGCTGTGGCCGACATTATTTCTGTGACCAGATATGTTTATCTTCTCACCCCCAAGAGTCGTTGCAAAGGGGTAGGAGTGTGACCTACATTACTTCTGTGACCAGTCACAGGTATGCCTTCCCGTTCCCATAAGGCGTTGGATAAGGGTTAGGTGTGTGATCTTACATTATTTCTGTGACCAGTCACAGGGGTGTCTTCCCTTTCCCAACGAGACGTTGGAAAGGGGCAGGGGTAAGAAATGCATTATTCGATTATTCAGTTTAACAAATAAAAATCGATATCTCGAAAACTATTTGTGATATCGATTTAAAAAATTCACATTAGTTTTTCTCCCGAAAAATTCTATCTTAATAAATGTTAAGAAATTAAGTAAAATAAAAACAAAAGTCAATAATTTTAGAAAAAAATCGATATCTCGAAAACTATTTCAGATATCGATTCTAAACTGTCAGATTCGTATTTTTTGCAAAAAATACTATAGAAATCCGTATTAAAACTTAGTCGCTATAGATATCGTAATCTACCCGTTAGCTTCGACGTATATTCTTTGAGATTAATTTATCTTGCGTCAGTGATAATACGTGACCACGACCTAGCTGCTCGTGGGAACAACAATGACACTACGTATCACCAAAAAGTTGTGGATGCGGTTTAAAAGGATCTAACGCGCGCAGCACCCGTCAATGGGTCGGCAGCCGATCACCCAAGAGTTCAGGGTGCTGAAAATAATTCAGATGGTAACACGACAACAAACCGGTGAGAAAAACCCAGAGCACGTTTATCATCAGTCTTTGCGAAATCAAGCTGACTTTCTCCGGCAAAATGGATATGTACGCGGAGTGCTTCCTCAACCGCTGTATGAATAAGCCGCAAGCATATCAATTCGTCCGTTCCCCGATTATAAATCTCACGCCATCAACGTGGACGCAGACTTCTGAATCTCAAATGTCTTCATAAACGAATTGTTCTGAGTACAGCTAACATCATTGCAAATGAAAAAGATACTCTCATAAAAATGATCAGGAAACACGAGATAATTAGCAAAGGAACGTCCTTTAAAAAGTCGCCGAGCAGGCGGCCGATGCCCTTGGCCTGAATTTTAACATCAGAAATAACGAAACTGCGTTACTCCATCTACATGCCTCACTTCTAGAAGCCGAAGTTCCACTCACGCGGGAACGACGTATCTCTATAGACATAATGCGGCCCTGAAAGTGCTTCATTACTATCCTTGCCGCTTTTACGGTGTTGGCCGCGACTCTGCCCTGCCGAACTATCCGAGGATGGTAGAGTCAATTGTCGAAAACGAGAAGTGCCAAATTTTCTGGAACTACGATTTTCGGACAGCAGTCTCTATGGCAGACTCGAGGCCTGACAACGTTCTCCAAGACTTCGAGAAGTGAACTATATTCATGACCGAATTCTCGGCTCCGAACAACGCGCGATATAGAAAAATTCAAAAGGAGAAAAACGTTCCTTTTCAAGAGCCCTACAATATTACCATAACAACTTTTCAAATTTTTTCAAAAAATCGGAAAATCAAATTTTGATCGAACAAAAAATAATGAAAAATTCCATTTTTCGGCCAAACTATGCAAGATACAAAAAAAGATGAAAAAATAAAGATCGTGCATCCAAAAAAGATCTACAAATTTCTTATTAATCATTTTTTGATAGGGCGATTATTTTTTGTTTTAATCGTAAAAAATAACATTAAAAATAGAAAATGTAATGTTTTAGAAAACGACACAAGGCAAGAAAAAAATACTAGACGAAAAAAAATGATAAGACGAAAGCTGTTCAACCAAAAAAGATTTGCAAATTCGTTATAAGCTCTTGTTATAAAAATGCATCAAAAATTAAAAATGTACTTTTTGGAAAAACGGCACAAGCTACAATAACTTTTTATTTAACAAATTATTTCCCCTAAATTATATCTACAAATTTGCTTAGAACCACTTCACAGTGGTATGCGTATTTTCAGTTTAAATCATAAAAAATAACGTTGAAAATAAACAAATTAAAATGGAGAAACGACACAAGTTGCAATAAAATGTATAATACGAAAATTTTTGGTTAGGATGCACACTTTTTTATAATTATAAAAATAAGATAATGAAAATACGTATGTTTCAATACCAATGCATATTATGAATTGTGACAATTTACATTTATTGAATTGATAGATTTTTCAGGGTAGCTGAGAAAAAAAATTAGTGCAAAATGAGCAGCAAATATTGAAGTAATCATGAAAAATAAAATACAAAGACCAAGCGCGTAGCGCGAGATAAATATATTATGGAGCGCGAGAAACAACAGTTGCGCGCCCTAGGCGCCCTCAAACTTGCAAGAGAAGATATCTTTTTACAATAAATTATTATTTTTAGCAGGCTTGAAAAGGGACCGTTTGAGGTCCGAAACGTTGCTAACTATATATTTTTACTAATTCGATGTTGTTTATATGGGCCTTAAAATACCGAAAACTTCTTATGACACTAACCAAAGGTCAAAACTGAAGAAAGAATGCACGCAGCCGGTGTCATTTTTAGATGGCGGTTGCTCCAAATGGGACCCAGCGGTAGTTGTTCAACCTTTTTTTTTTATATTATACCGTAAGGTCAACTTCATAGTAGTCATAGAGAAGCGTGAGTGCGAGTGAGACACTAGTAGATGGCGCATAAGAGCATCTCTTTCGCACTTATGAATATGACTACTATGAATTTGGCCTTACTGTATATAGTTATAGTTCCATAGCAGTATCCCATGTCCATGTCTTTACGATGATATAAAGATGACGTCAAATTTTGTGCTCACTAGTATAATATTTAAGGTTTAAAAACTTTTGTTTTACGTAAAATGATTTACGTTTAAAATACAAAAAATATTATATTCGTAAAATATCATATTCGTATTTCAAAAACTAATTCAGTTCGTGCATAAAAAATGGTTAATACTACACCTAGTGAAAATAAATTCTTTTTTCAAAATATTATCTTGTTTTATCATAAGCCATAATTAAAGTCCATAAAAAAACTTTACATTAATAAAAAAATCATTTTTATAATACATTAAACCAAGATGTCGTAAACTATGTCGTAAACTACGCCGTAAACTATGTCGTAAACTACGCCGTAAAATATGTAGTAAACTACGTCGTAAACTATGTCGTAAACTACGTCGTTTACTATCCCAATTTCAGACATGCGTCCGTTATGAGATTTTATACGACATCGCTTACGACGTAGTTTATTACGTTGTTTACGACGTTGAAATTTTCAATAGAGTATGCCTAAGCATAGGTCTAAACCTAGCATAAATCTGATTTTTTCTTCCGGTCACTTGGAGCAAGTCCCAAGAAAAGACCAGGTTATTCGGGAAGTGTGCTACGTGGGATTTAAAATGATTGTGTGCAGCTTTTTCTTGGAAGAATTATGAAGAATAAAATATAATTCAATTTATGCAAATTCAATAAGAAGTATCTCTTTGAGGCATTTCTTCAAAAAATAATTATTTTCCATGGTAATCCTATGAAATCGCGAACAATACTATGCCTGCATGTTGCGCATTGGGACCCGCAGGGCCGCAATTTAGGGTTGTGGAGGGGGGGGGGGGGGGGCCAGAGCCGCTTAAAATGTGGGGACCTTTTGTAATTCCTTTGCAGAAGTGTGTGCACACGGAGAAAAATAAATGGTCGAAGTTAGATGGTCAAAATGTAGAGGGCCAGTTGGTTTTTCTAGATAGTCTAAAGAGCAATCCAGAATTTTTTTGACATAGTCGGAGAGGCTCTCATTTATGACCAGTCTGACTGTTATAAGAAGCTCAGACTCACTATCAGGGATAAGCAAGGTATCCTTTCGGGATGGTAAATACGATCATCTTGTTTTCACTAATTTCGACCATCCACGTAGAAGCAAGTCACCCATCGCGGAGGGCCAACCTGATTAGTTACCGTTGGCGCGTTTATTTAAAATGATTGAATGTGTCAGTCAAATGTTCACGACAAATAATAAATGTAAAGTGCATAAGAATATTAGGAATACTTGTAAATTGATAGTAAGGATAAAAAAGATATTCCTTTCTTTAAAATTAGAATCGATCATTTATTTTTAAGGAGAGAATCTAATAAATAATTTTAATTCCACTTTATAAGTCTTCCTTGTGAGCAAAGAATTATTGTTAGTAACTTTATTTTCATTATTTGATGCACACAACTGCTTTTCACATTTAATGATTTCAAATAAGCGCGCCAACCTTAACCTATCCGGTTGTCAACGCATCGTGGTCTAGACTCTAGAGCATTTTCGGAGTGAGTAAATGTCATTGAGCCGTTCAGCGTGACATTTGCTGTTTATTGAACTTGAACATGTTTTCAATAAGTTTAAACTGCTTTTCGATAATTTGAAAATTCGTGGAAAGTGAAGTGCATAAGAACATGATGGAAAGTGAATTAAGCTTATTCTTTTGATTTTTCAACGTCAAATTTGATGTTTCCAAGTGATTTAGGATAAAGGCGTAACTGGTCGTTCAGCTATAAATTTGTTGTCACCGTGTCGTTTCGAACTGGAAACGTGCGAAAAATTTCAGTATTCATTGATGATGCAGAAAGTAACCAGATGTGACATATTGGTTTCTGAATTCATTTCAATGTTTGAAATCTTACAATTCAGTGCGACACCGTGCCGTGTCTTTAGCCTCTCGTGATCCAAAAAATATATTGTCAATGTGCACTTTTTTTGCATATCAAATTATGTCTCATACACTTCACTCTCCACAGACAGTAAAAAATGCTTTCAGAATTCATGTATTTCATATAAATATTCAGGTTTTATAGGTTCCACTTAATTTTATAATTTCCAGTCTCTTATAAGAGAGAGAGAGAGAGACTACGGAATACGTAGGAGTAGGACTACAAATATAGAAAATGTAGGATAATCAAATCGACCCTCTAAGATGGCCAGGCGGACTGCCCGAGGAGATCAAGTCGAATATCTGATATGAACAAATCAACCCTCTATGATGATCGATTCGAACCTTTATAATGATTAACTCCGCCCTCTGTGATGATCGGTTCGACTCTCTATGACGCTTGAGTCGACCGTTCGAGATGACCAAATCAACACTCTGAGATGATTGATTTGTACCTCTTGTTTTAACCTTCCAGAGATAGTCACTTTAGCCATCTTCAAGGGCTATCCTATAGTTGACCCTGGAATAGTCTGTCTGCACATCTAGATGGCCAAACTGACCTTCCATTTTTCTCCGTGCATGTCGCAGCGATTTTTATTTACCGACTAGTTACATTTGTGGGGGCCCCTAGTTTGTGGGGGCCCTGGGGTCATGGTCCCGTACAAAATGCGGCCCTAGAGACCCGTATAAAGTTTGTCAGGCATCCCTCCACAAAAACAATGGAGGAATAAAAGCAAACTGTTGTAATATTTGCTACTTGAGTAGTAATTTGTAGTTGTTAGGAGAATAACAAAATTGATTGGAATTAAACTTACAACTATTCCATTTATATCTGCAGAAGATTGCAGTATTTACAAAGGGCTGTAGTAACATTGAGAGAGTTTGATGATCGTAAATTCTCTTTTGTTGAAGCTTCTTCGGCTTTAAGGGGGGATCCTGCTTTAGAAGGTTAAAAAAATCGACTTTTTTTTATTGCTTGAATCCATTCCTAATATATCTAAGAATATGTATCTGAAGTAATAGAGACTGATTCACATTATTTTCAAAGATAAAGTACTAAATGTGGTGGGTGGGTTGTAGAGAAGGTATACGAGCGCTCGGGCAGATGGAGCGCGCGCTCCACACCTCGGTCTAATAACTGCGAACTGTGTACCTGAAAATGTTCAATGGTCCTTCGGAACAATATTTTGAATTCGTAAAAGTGTAGCAGGAATAGCTGATTAGCTATTATTGCTGTAAGTAATCGAAAATTAACCGTTTTTCTGACCGTAAACTTTAAAGCCTTTGAAGCGCGTTTTCTCGAGTTTTCGTTTTTACGATTTTTCTAAACTGGCGGGCGTGATTGCAAGAAAACTAGACGACCAATCAAAACGACCTAAGGCTTATTAGCTTCAGTTTTTTATTCTCTTCTATTTGAATTATAGAGATTCATGAAAAAAATTTCTAAACCACTTTTTTAGCAAGTTGAAATTATTTTTTTTACGTGGCAAACAGCAATTTTTTTTTCAAACTTGAGAAAAAATGTTTATTTCACAAAATCAGCTGCACTTGAATATTTTTCCATCAAAAATTTTTTTATCATGTTCCAATATGCATTAAAATATTCTAAAAAGTTCGCTAGACTTGCTTATTTTTTTTTGTCCTAAAAAAATCCCCACAAAAACGCTTTTTTTATGCCTCTTAAAGCAGGATCCCCCCTTAACGAAACAGATTCTCATCACGTATCTCCTGCTTCATATTTAATTAAAATTTATCCGAAAGGCGACCATTTCTTTAGTATGTTCAACTGTATTATATTAAATATATATTATATTAAATATATATTTTGTTATTTTTTGTACCTCGGTTCGGAACTGTTTATTCAGATATTGAAAAATTAAGTACACATTTAATTTTTCATGATTACTCTAATATTTGTTTCTTATTTGGTTCTAATCCTTATTCGCAGCTATTTTGGAAAATGTATTATTTTAATAAATATATATTATTACAATTCATAATGTGCATTCATATTAAAACAATAGTATATTGCATTGAAAGTCGAATTTTCGATTGAGGTATGATGAAATAGTTTATTATGCAACAAGGGGCAGAAGTAGAAGATTTTTCCCGTCGGTGACTTTACTGCCTAATCACCCAAGGGAAAAATATACTTTTGCCTCGTGTTGCATATAGTATTTTATTCCACTCTCGACTGAAAGGCCACTTTTTGGTCCTAAAAAGCAGGTTCGAAACAACTTCGCATTCTTAAGAGATTTTTTGAAAGTTGAAAAATATTTTGAAATTTTTTGAAATTTTTGAAATTTGTGAAAATTTTGAAATTTGTGAAAATCTTGAAATTTGTAAAAATTTTGAAATGTGTGTTCAAGAAAATGTAACTTTTCTGATTTTTCATATTATTTTTGATGATTTAAACAAAAACTACGCCTCCTATTGAAAAATGATTCACAACAGATTTGTAGATATCTTTTGAATGAACAATTATTGTGTATTCATGATATTTCTTATCTTACGTAGTTTGACCGCAATATGGAATTTTTATTTGTAATAAAATTTTCACGAATAAAACGAAAAATATGCATCTGATAAAAAAAATGGTTTCGAACATTTTTTTTCATATTTTTGAGTTGAACAATTTTTCTTGTCAACATTTCTTTCATATCTCGTACAGTTTTTCTGGAAAATGGAATGGTCAACTTTTTAAAAAGGAGTTTCGATGGATAAAACTAGAACCGTTGGGTAAAAATGGCTGGGTTATGAACTCATACTTTATTTTTATTAATTTTTTTCTCAATCAGTGAGTCCGATAACGTACTGAAGGTCACGCCTTCCATTAAGCACACTCAAACACTATTGAACTAGGAGTCACACACAAAGCATTATATTATATATCGTAATCACACACGTGTATTAATACATATTCTTATTACAAATTATGTTATATTGTAAGTGAAACAGAAAAAATCGAATTATAGATGAACCAGGCACAATTTGGCAGGAATCGAACACTGCTTTCCGGGACAGCAGCAAGGCGATTTCCCACTTTGGAGTATCGAATTATGAGAATCGATCATTCATTTTCCATATAAAGTAAGTGCTAGGTATTAATGGTAGTGATGGTTATGATTTTCACATTCTAAAAAACTGGCATATTTAACGTAATGAAACTAAAGTACACATAATGCGACCATAGAAGGTAATAAAATTCTGCGTCTACTAAACCTATTTTCAAGGCAGTACATTTATAAGCTTTATAAAAAGATTGAAAAACATCGAAAATGAACAATTTTTAAATTAAAATCGTCGTATTAAATTTTTCAACTTATATAGTCTTATTTTAAACCTATTGATAATGATTTTAATGATGCATTAGCTGTTTAATTTCTAAACGTTAAAATTTGAGACCTTCTAAAAATGAAAATTTTAATTATAAAATATTGGTTTGGGAACTTTTTTAGGTCCAGATTGAATAAAATATTTTTTGAAATTCAATTCGAAGTTAAGAAAAAGATATTAAAGATTATACATGTTGAACTATGCAAATTTTGAAAATAATTTGACAAGCGATATTGAAAAGCTTATTGCATATAGTTTTTTTTTATGGAAATGTCGAAAATTTCCGGTTAAAAAATAAAGTCCCAATAATTTTTCAATTTTCGCAGGTTTCCTGGTTTCTACATGTAAAGATGATCATTATTATGTAGATATATTTTATTCTTATTTATTACATTTTCAGCTTTAATTGAAAGTGTTTATATGTATATATACATTAGGGTATCAAAAAACGAGTGTTTTGGAATTTTAAAAACACTACCTTCTATATTTCTTCCAGTTGATAAAAGAATATACTTGTCCGACGGTTCTGAGTGCGCTGAACACGAGTCTGGCCTCGAAATTGCTCTATGCCCTCAGGGTTTTGAGATATCCTAACCTAAAAGTGCGAAAATCGCAACTGAAGCCTATATTTGAGGTTATGTAGCATCGCGATATTATTTTTCTTCGAAAAACTACAACCAGCACTTTAAAGCATAGTCCTTGCCCTTTCAAATGCACTTTAGTTCGCTCAAATATATTTTTTTTTCTTTGGGATATTCAATTTTGAAGTTACATGACTTCCTCAAGTTTTGTACACCTTTACGTTTAGTAACCACAAGGTTTCGAGCGACAATTCTGATAAGCCATAGATGTTTAACTGGTGTCCAGAAATCGCTGAGCCCAATTTTGCTATTAGCTTTACAAATTAATTTGTTTAAACAATTTATTTAATTTATCTTGTCATGACATTTTTCAAGTCATGACATGCTGACCTACTTGTCATGTCCTGTCATGTCCTGAGCATGTCATTTAATGTGTTATGTCATATGTCATGTCGTGTTATGTGCGATGTCATGTTACATTTCATGTCATGTCATTTCATGTGTCAACATGACATGACATGACACATCACACATTTCATGACACATCACACACGTACATGACATGAGATGACATGACATGACACGTGACATAATACATGATGTAACACATGACAAGACATGACATGATATAACACATGACAAGACATGACACGATATAACACATGACAAGATAAGACATGATATAACATATGTCATAACATGACATGACATATCATACCATGTGTCTTGTCATGTCATTTTACATGTTATGTGTCATGTCGTGTCATGGCGTGCCATGTCATGTGGTGTTGAAATATTGCATGACACATGACACATTAGATGGCATTATATGAAAGACGTCATGTCGTGACATGTCATGTTTCATGTCATGAAATGTCAGGTGTCATTTCATCTCATGAAATGCCAGGTGTCATGTCATGTCATGTTTCATATAAATTGTCATGTCATGTCATGAAATAAGAACGACACTTGAAATGATATGGCATGACATGATAAACGACACATAACACATGACATATGACACATGACATGACACATGACATGGCACATGACATGACACATAACATGACACATGAAATGACACATGACATGACACATGACATGGCACAAGACATGGCACAAGACATGGCACAAGACATGGCATAAGGACTTAGCACAAGACAAGACACAAGACATGGCACATGACATGACACATGACATGATGTCATTTCATATCATGTCATGTGACATGTCTCGTCATCTCGTGCCATGTCATGTCGCGTCATGTCATATCAAGTCATATGGCATGCCGTGTCATCTTGTGTCATGTCATCTCACGTCATGTCATTTCATGTCATGTGGTGACATATCATGTCATGTCACGACATTTCTTGTAATCACATGTCATGATATTTTATGGCATGTTATGTCATGTGTCAACAAGACATTGAGAAATTTTCGCTATTGACATTGAATTGCTAAAATAGGAAAATTGGTTCCTTTCCAAGAGAAAATTCAGAAATGAATCTAAGAAGGTTTTCTTGAGAGTGGTGCCAGATATGAATTACAGTAGGTCCTAGAACTTTCTAACCTGAGGTAAAGGGTATGCAGACACTTCGTTGGCATCTGTTTTTTCATATTTATTTCAGAGAAATTTTGTAATTAGATACATACATTTGTAGCAGAAATATCAATCTAGATCGACAATTTCGAAAATTTGTGAAATAATCATTACAAGCCGAGAAATTTTTCTTCAAAAGTTGGGTAACTTTAACTAAGCATATTTTTCATATAACAAATGTTTATGAAAAATTGACAAATGCTCATTGTAGCTCATGATTTTCTGAATCCAGGCATACCACGCAAATCATATTTTTCACTATAATTTCGAAGAAAATAGTAGCCGGCGATGACCTGACAAAAGCCCATGTCCCCAGCCCTCTTAAGATTCTGTTATTACTTAAATTAATGTCTTAATAGGCTACGAAACCCTTCCTTGAAGGCGCTTTGCGCCTACTATGACTACTTTTTCGTGTTGTGGCAGCAGACGGGGCGGGGGTGTTAACTCCACTTTATGCAATATAAAATTAGTAAAAAATCCTCCTAAAACAACTTTTTCGGTCGGTCGTTGCAATGAAATAAGCGTGATACACGTGCGCATAGGTGATTGCTAACTCGTGTGAATCACCTATTTTGCGCACTCGGAGGCAGACTAAGGAAAGAATGGTAGGAATGCATAAATGAGACCATAAGTCGAAAAGATATAGAAAGTCATAGAAACACAAGAGCTTGCATGAGAAAATGTATGGACGTAGAGGAAGCTAAAGTTGTATGTCACAACAGAAAAAACCTTAGATAATAAAAAGGCTCCGTGGAGAGCCTTACTTGGTGGATGTGATTAAAAAGTATGGGATCTTACGATGTGATCATCAGCAAACTTGCATATTTTTGTGTGATCTGTCTATACCCCCCCCCCCCGGTGTATATCTTCTCGTACACTTCCCTCTCTCACTTTTCTCACATGTACTCCTTGATCCCCGGCAATATAACGAGGCTAGAACCGAATGAGTCACGCTTACTCCGAAAGGTCTAGGAGCTCCGGGTCTTGCAGTCAGCTACGTTGGATTGGGCTAACTCCCAAATGCAACCTCTCGGATGGAGGCCATGGTTCAGTTGGGACTGGCAACAGGACCGAACCAAGGCGACGACCAGACAATGGCCCCGGACAAACGCGAGAACATCGTTTTAAATGGACGGACCAACTCAGGAAGGACATCCTTATCTGCGGCTAAAGAAGATCACCGGCGCGAAGAGGATTCATGCAGAGGTTACATGAGCGTTGGGTTAATATGCAGACGGAATATGCTCATAAAACGCCTCAATATTTAAGAGATCAGGTATCCTTTTTGCGCAAAAACGATAGCCGATAGCCTTTGGAGGTAGCCGATAGTGCAAAGATAAGAAGTACGAGATCTATCAACCAAAAAGTCTTTCTCATGATCGACAAATTATCTGAAGCTAATACTGCTCTCCCCGATTTGCTCCCCGAAGATGTTAATCTCTGGAATCTGAAGTGTGTAGTTTACGAGAAGGCGGTCTCCCTGCTGAATGACAATAGAAGTAACAATACTTCAGTACGTCTGGTAAGACTCGCGAGCGTATTGCACAGCTCAAGTTTTAAATTGAAACGGCGAGACAACAGGCATCAAATATTCAGTGCATGATTAGCTACATAAGATCAAATCAAAAATTCACTCTAAAAGATAGGGCACTTGCTCGAAACTTAAGGAAAGCATATCACACGCTGAACAAGTGTAAACTGTTGACCATCAAGCAGCACTCGAAGCAAAAAATAAGATCTCTTTCAACAGCGAAATAGCGCTTTGAACGGCGAGTAAAGTGGATTCAGGAAAATTCCACCTTTTCTCCTCATCCTTCCCGTCTGTTCAATAAAACGTCACGTGTCGTTCACAATCTGCCTAATGTCGACTAATTACTGCTGAAGAAGTGAAGAAAGTTATCGCTAGAACTAAGAACATAACAGCGCCAGGGCCAGATAAAATCAACAACTTTGGTGGAAGAAGGTCACTTCTACGCATCAACATCTACTTCATATATTAACTACTTTCTTAAACAGAGAACAACCCATCCCGCAGTGGCTAGTGGAAGGGCGCACAATATTGATCCCTAAAACCGGAGATTTGTAAAATCCAAAGAACTACAGGCCCACAGCTCGTTTAAACACCAGCTGGAAGCTATTCACTGGCATCCTGGAAGAGAGGACATTAACATCTATTGAGCCGGTATGGAGTGCAGTAGTTGAACAACGTGGATGTAAGAGACGGCTGGCAGCTTGCAGGAAGAGCCTGTTAATAGACAGGTGCATTACCCAGGACTCGATCAGGTATCTACGCAATCTGTCCATGGCTTGGATTGACTACCGTAAGGCATTCGATAACACGCACCATGAGCTATTTATTAAGCTCCTTGAGTGCCTGGAGGTGCATCCAAAAATAGTGAGATGCATAAAGGAGCTTATGGTTTTGTGGCGGAAAAAATTTGTCATAAAATATGACAAAAGACAAGTGACTATCAGCTATATCACATATAAGACGGGGGTGTTCAAAAGAGACTCTTTAAGTCCGATACTTTTCTGCATCTGCCTCTTGCCTCTAGCTATTGTGCTACGTGGCAAAAGCTCTGGATACCTATGTGGCCGGCCGAACAGAAAAGAATATAAGATCAACCACATTTTATACATGGATGACCTTAAACTCTTTACTTCCTCGAAAGAGGACCTTAACATCCTTGTGAAGGCGGTGAATAGGTACTCTGAAGCGATTGGCATGAGCTTCGGGCTGGACAAGTGTGCCTGCGTCCACCTACACCAAGGAAGAATAGAAACTACATCATCACGTGACGATCAGGATGTTCGACTCCTAGGTGGAAGTACCACTTAACATCTTGGTAATGGAGAAACATATACATATCTTGGAATACTGCCAGCGGAAACTCAAAATGTGCGTGTCTTAAAAATGGCCTTTGAAAAAAGGTATCAACAAATTTTCAGAAAAATTTGGGCTTCCGAATTATCTGGAGAAAATAAGATCCAGGCGACCAATATGCTGGACGTTCCTATACTGCTGTACACGTTTGATGCAGTGAAATGGAACATGGATGAGTTGCAGCAACTTGACCGAAGCACACGCAAGATGCTAAATTTCTTTGGCGGCTAAAGAGAAAATTCAGAAATGAATCTGAGAAGGTTTTCTTGAGAGTGCTGGCAGATATGAATTACAGTAGAACCTAAAACTTTCTGGCGTGAGGTAAAGGGTATGCATTGTAGTGAGTACAATAGCGTTTAACAATAGCGTATAATACAATAGCGTCTCATCATCCGTACCTCGAACATACCTCCCTCGAGATTAAGAGCGTAGAGGCTTGCGAAGCTTGGAGTGTGTTCATCGAAGAATGGTTCTGGCTACAGCCTGCTCAGTTTTAAATAGTGCAGATTCTCTGATCAGACTCGTACATCAACATGAAGTCGTCAATGCTGCGGCGTTTCTATGCTGTGCCGCAGATAGGGTCGCAGAGGAGCTTGGCCTCCCATTTCATTCCAGCGACACTACACATGGCGTAGCATCACTAACACCTTTGGTTCTCAAAAGTCGTGTAAAGGAAGCAGAACATTCGCTTCTACTAGGAGAACATGATGACAAGCTCCCTCGTGGTAAATTATTTTTGCCTGTCAAGACGGCGTTATAGACACCTTAGTTTACCGCTAGCGCATAATAAATGTATCTGTAGGCGATACCAACTTCCGAGCATACCATCAAGAGCCAGAAACACTTGGACATGCTCTCAGTGGATGTTAAAGTATGCACGATACGGGTACATAGAGCGACACAATGCGGATATAAAAGTGTTATATTACCATTTTAAACACTTCTATGGTGTTGATCTATTGCCCATCTTACTATACGCCCAGGAGGAACTCGAATCTGTTGTGGAGAATGATCAGTGTAAGATCTACTGGGATTTCTCATTCTCCACCGCGCAACGTATCAGTGCTACGAAGCCTGATATTGTTCTCCAAGATCTGAAGAACAAGATCATTTACGTGATTGAATTCTCGGCACCAGCCGATGGTAATATCACAGCAAAAGAGGAAGAAAAACGGGAGAAATGTCAAGCACTTCTTTTCGAGCTGAGCAGGCTGTGCCAAGGCTACAAAATCATTTCTGAGCCAACTCAACAAGATTTCGGCTTGCCAGCGCCAGGCTCATTCCATCGCGTACCGGATGCAAATGGATGTTCTTCTAGGATCACTTCATCACTTCATCTGGTCCGTCAACACTGTTTCTCATAACGTTCTACAAAGATTGTTAGCTCTGAAAAAGTATCCAGAGGTGAAACCTTCATCTCCAACTGTTCCGTCTGCCGCGTAAGGTCATCCGCGGCTAGATTTCCCGCTCTTGCTTACCTTCTAGGACAGTAGGAGCAGAAGTGGATGACGTACGTCGTACACGTTCCAGTTGCGTCGGGAGTGGTTGCTTCAAGGAATTATGATGGTAGCTTCCGGAGCCTACAATTTCTCACATATATTACATAATAATGGGGACAGCGTCTGACATTTGCGACCGCTAGGGCTGCCAGTGCGTGCGGAGATATAAAAGACGGCGGTTCTAAGGGTGGCAACGTCTACTATTCGCATTATGTCAATCCTTCATAACGCAGAGTTGAGGTGTTAGTTTAAAGCTTTATTTTTCAAATGCCAGCTGTGTATGTGGCATTAAGTAGTAAAAATAATGGAGCACATGGCTTTTAAAATAATATAAATCTAAGGAAACTGCAGATAATGACGTGTGCCTGCGTACAAGGCATATCTCCACTCGCGGTGCTGCCCTCTAAGCTGAGCTTGACAAATCACCGAATCCATATATATACATAATTATATGGTATATGTTAGTTGTATCTTGTAGATTGAAATCCGATAAAAGTAAAAAAAAAATATTTCAAATTGGTTTATATCTTCTATTTTCTTTTTTAATTTGCAAATTAAAAAAAAAATAATAACATATTTATTTGGTTCAAGCTGGAGTCATTTCAGGTTATATATAATCAACTTTATCCAAAATGTATGCACATGACTCAATAAAAAAAACATGTTTGCTGCACATTAAAAAAATTCCTAAATTAGGCTAACCACTTTTTTTTTGAATTTATCATATGTGATTATTGTTCACTAGCAAAAAGCGAACATTTGAAAAATTCACAATAATTTTTGAACCAATAGAAAATTTTTAATTTTTTGTGTAAAACTGACAAACGACTTTCGTCAGTTAGGCACTCATGGTACACATTTTTTAAACAAATCATCATTAATCAGAATTGGAAAAATCCCCAGTAAATTAAAAATAATTTGTAACTGTTGAATCAGTTTTTTAATTTGTATGAACATTTGATTTTTTCAGGTAAGTGGCAAGATTGATGTATTTTCGAGACGTTATTAGTTTTCAAATGAATGATTACAGTTAAATAACACGCGTAAATAATTTTACAATTTTTTCAAATAAAAGCTACAGTACGGGTTAGCATTGTGCGACTACCTTGATTGAAAAGCTCTCAAAATTCGTTATAAAATAAGACAAGGATCAAGTCAATTTGTCTATTTTTTAAGTACATAATACGATAATAGAGTAAATCTCACACTTTTCTTAAACTTTAAATAACTTCCGAAATAATCAACATTTCTTAATATTGTTGGGCTCATTTCAAATTTTGGAACGTTTGTTGTTTTAGCTGTTTGTTTGCTTAGTAGTTAATAAGTTTCGATGTGTAGTGGGACCTGGATATAAAGCCAGATCAAGGTAGGGTTTGTCCGCCTCGATAGGCCGTCGCTCGCCTGCATCTCGCGTGCAGGTAATGGCTTTGTAAAGTTTAGGGTTTTAAAATAAGTTAACCCTGCAAAGTAATGATTTCTACCTCCTAATGGTTTCGCAAGAAGCATATATAATCGATATAGGAGAAATTCAAAGCATCTACGAGCTCATTGAGCCTGATTCTAATCAGGCTTATTTCGTATTTCATAACGTGCTGATTTAATATACCAGCGGCCTGAGTTCGAATTCTGCTCCCGAGCAAATTTTTGCACTATATCGACTATTTGCAGGTCTTCAAATTTAAGAAATATTGCAGTAGAAACCTGGGTATCCCCGATATGATCCATATTTTCTCAACATTGAAACTTTTTTTTTTAGATTGACGCATAACTTTCTGCACTAAAACATTTTTCTGGTGTCATTAACGTAGCTTTGCCCGAAAATGACGTATTTTGAAAAACTGAACATGAGTGATTTGCCCTGAAAAATAGGTCAAAAATGGTCAACTTTGGGAGGCCATAGCTTATTACTAATTGGGGCTAGGTCAATGTTTTTTTCAGAATCACTCGAAATTGCATCCACTTCAATTAAAGTCTATAATATTGTTTCCTAAAATCATTTAAAAAAAGTATAAAGTATAAACATAAACGTCGAAATCAAGGTTTTTAGCCTCTTTGAAAAAAATCGGGGTTCTTTGAAGAGTCATAATTCCGCGCTTATTAGGAATAAAAGGTTATATTTTTGCTGGCTTTCTCAGAATTTATTCTTGTTTAATTTGGCTGTCAAACATTTTGCTCTAAAATTCAATAGGGAGAGACATCATGCGCAAACACGATTTTTGGAACTTTTTTTAAAAATATGTCCAGGACGCGTCGTAATCATTTCTAGAAAATTTGAAATTTCCATCAGGACCACTTAATAAACCGTTTTTGCAACAACAAAAAAACGCGCTTTATCTACTTAATACGGTGAGAAGACCTTTTTTCGTACGAGATGCCTGGACTACTGTTTGCACATGTAAACAGTAAATATTACCATGAATTGGGAGTAACTATAATTGTTTCTTGCAATGAGCCGTCTTATGTGTCTCGACGCTCACTAGTACCCTTAGCGGCCGCAAGTGTCAATCGTCGTCCGCGAAACAGGTGCATTTGCAAAGTTACTGGTGAATTTTCTCGTCCGTGCAAACTGTTATAAGTTTTCAATCAAAATGCGAAATAAATCACTTGATTGCTTTATCTCTAGTGAGGCTATTTTAGATGTAAACATGAGACGTGTTGCTGGTTGCATGCAGACGATGTGAAGTTACTCAGGCTTACGAAGTAAGCATTAATAATTACCCTCACAACGAAGGTAAACATAGAAGAATATCCGAGATGTAAGGGTAAAGATTACCCACTTACGGTAATTTTATCTCCAAGAGACATACCAAAAATTTATCAATGTGAGAATGAGATTCTGGATGTATGTATGAGGTGCTCAGAGGGAAAACGTGATAGGTCCTAGGTTTTAACATAGGACTTATCACGTTTTTTCTCTGATCGGCTCATATGTAGTTAGTTCACAGAGGTGCTCATACAGTACAAGGTAGAACGATGGTTGAGAGCTCATAGGATGTAAGTATGTTCAGTCTGGCAAGCGGCATACGAGTAGTGTGGAGCATTGTGTCGAAGCATCTGTAAGATAGACTGACGGTCAATTAAACAATGTGCATTTTTGAACAGGCATCAAATAGCTGAGGAAATGCGCCGATCCTTCAGGGACCACTCAATAAATCTAGATATTAACAATGTACAGTTGCCTCCCCTAGGGGACAACATGCCATCTTTTTTCCAAGCTAGAACTTCAGGATCTTTTTTATGGCAGATTTCAATGGCATCAGAGTATCTTCTATGTAAGGAGCCCAAATGACAGAGGAATATTCAAGTTTAGACATTACCAAGGATTGAAACAGTATCTTGAGATATCTCGTCAACCTGCGAAACGAAAGGTAAACTCGGCGTAATGGTCACACCTAAATCCTTAATCACACATTTAGGTTAAAACAATTAATTATGTTCGAATATTCAAAAATAGATCTCTTTTTAGTAAATCTTATGATTTTACGATTAACCTAAATAGAAGCCTTGAGCCTAAAAACAATACCAAATATTCTGTCAAAATTATAAAATTAAAAATATCGCACCTAAACTAGCGGTATTCACATAAGTAAGAAATGTTTACATTTTATTAAAAGTAGTTTTGTGACGATTTTTAAAAAATTTATAATATATATATAATATATATAACTAAAAATTATAAATGCGTAAAAATTGAAATAAAGTAACAAAGTATTTAAAAAATGTTGAAAACAAGAATTTACTTATCTCCAGATTCAAAAGCTCTGCTAATATTCTCTAAATCTTCCTCATTGGTACTGCTCAAATAACATCCATAATTAATTAATTAAACTTTAAAATTTGACATTTTTTAATTGATTGGAACATTTTAAGGTACAATTTATTTTTTTTTGAGAATACTCTTATATATAAAAAAAATTTTAAACTGTTTAAACACTTTATTTTTTCAACTTTTTACTCAAAATCTATTTTCTTCTTTCTACCGATGAAAAACGTATCAAACAAATAACATAAATAAATATGAAAATTGTTTAAACAAGTTAAACATGTTCATGCATTTAAGAGTATTACTATAAAAAGTAGTGCATAAAACGAAGTGTATCGTCCCGAAATTCGTTTTGAATAATCAAATGTTTCTCATACGTTTGGCGGGGCCATGCCATCTCACATGTGGCAAGTCTCTCTGCGGCATGTCACAACTGTGGCATCTCTATCTAGCG
>CAKNWW010126653.1:2672-12686 GCA_932074435.1 Andricus kollari | reverse complement strand
TACACTAGTCTTGATAAAAAATAAAGATTTACCACCTGGCAAGTGGGAACTAGGATTGATCGAAGAGTGTTTCCCTGGTAAGGATGGTAACGTTCGCAGCATTGCTGTAAAAACAGCTAAAAGCTCATATAATCGCGGGATCACTGAAATTTGTCCATTGCCAGTTATGACATCTACAAATTAGATTGTAACTCATAAGATTATGTAAAATATTTCTATATCTCAAATTGAAACTGGACTATGTAAATTGATGCTACGACTCCATGTTATTATGATTAATATTTAATGCATATTTATTGTTATTAAAATTAAATAAGCAGAAGGGGTGAAAGGGGGGAATATGTTTATGCGCCGAGCATAAATGCTAAAATTTGAATATTCCTATTCTAAGCTGTACATGTTCATAGAGTTGATTTGAACGATTAGTTGATTTATATGTAATAACGTCACCTCCCGTTTGAAGGTACCGACTTCCGTCGTCCTGTTACGTAGCATTCGTACGAATACGCTCGCACGATACAGTTCGTCACATCGCGAAATTATAACGATTCCGTCAGCCATTAAGCACATTGTCCGACGTGTTCGTATTTTGGCCATGAAATCCGTGTTTGCACTATTATTCAATAATTGTTTAAAAATCAGTGCATACCATCAATGAAGTACAATAAATTTAACATTTGTCATAACTCTTAGTGCTTTATTTAAAAGAATCAGTTACGGCTATAAGAGGCAAATTCTACTGAAAATACAGTCCACTACAGGAAAAATCATAAGATTTGACTTTCTAACCATTAGGTTGCGTGCATAATGATTTGCACCTTAACAGCCCTGAAAGACGACTCTCTGAAATGTAACGTTGTTAGTTTTCAGATGATCTTTTTTAAATGAGGCAGTAAATCTGCTTTTCCAGAGGGGCATAAATCTCTCTCTGGATCTCAATCCAGGCCGTTAACAGGACGCGCTGATGGGCTGCTACGTCTCTGCAGACACATCTATCGATGAGCAGGTTATCACGACATCGTGAGACGCCTTGATTAGAGTCCCGTTATTCATACATCTCTGGCTATCTTCGGCAGGAGCATTGCGTGCCCTTCCAAAAACCATTACGGAATAGGGTCTCCCGACTTTAGATATGGGGTGAAAATACTTCAGATAGTACCCGTATGCTGTCAGAAATATGCTTCCTGATGCTCACCAGGTTTGACTTGTTGAGTGTGCGATGACGGATCCGTATTCCGCGTACGAACTGTCAGACCCTGGCAGTGAACTTTCTGGCAGATGATATGTAGTCAATCAAAAATTGAATGCGGGACGCGTACGGTCTTGCTCAGCATATCTTTGTACTGAGTGGATGTATGCATCTTTTGGTCTTATGATCAGCCGTTTGTTTTGTTTTACGGTTTCATCCGCCATATTTCTCGCTGCATCATGTACACTACAATTGATGGTGCCAGATTTGGGCCAGATTTGGGCTTGAGAGAAACCTGGATGTTGATGTTTCTCCTGGTCCTGAAGCATCGCTCTTCCTCTATTTGATGCCTACCGGCGGTCGGTCTTAGTGTTGCCTCTCTCTCTCTCTCTCTCTGTTTCCGGCTGGTCATGGCTGCTGCAAAGTAGACGCACCATTTATATAACCCCTTTTCCGGAGGTGAGCGGCACGCTTTCGCAGCAGTTAGTGCAAAAAGTGCGAGAGCTCTGGGTGTTTCTCGCAGCACAGAGCATGCAGGCGCGTTATTTAACCTTTTCGCTCAGAAGCCATACTGGTGTCATAGCATAGTATCGTAAGGTAATCGGCATTGTTGTCCGACTCATTGTCGGACATGAATAATTTTTAAGAAAATACATGAATTTTCGATCAAAATTTTTTATTTTTATGGAATTTTCAACCCAATAGTTGCATCTTCTACCAAAAACATTGATATTTTATTTTAAAAATAGATAAATTTTCAACTAAATAGATGAATTTACAACTGAAAATCATAAAGTTAAAAAATAGTACAGAATACTTTAATTTTTAGTTAGAGAAATAAGTTTTTAAGAAAATAAAATGAACTTTCAACTAAACAAATGAATTTTTTACCAAAAGGATTAAAGTTGTATGAAAAAGAATCTTGATAAGAAATTGAGTTAAATTTTTAGTTCGAAAAATTATTTTTGAATAAGAAAAAACTATTTTTTAACCAATGAAATTAAATAAAATACATGAATTTTAACTAAAAAGGTTCATTTTCTACAAAAAAAAGACAAACTTTCAACAAAATGGATGAATTTATAACTAAAAAAGGTCAATTTTGAACAAAAAATAGATTATTTAAATTTTCAGATAGAGAAATAAGTTTTTAAGCAAATAACTTAAATTTCCGTAGAAGTGTTAAAATTTCCAAGGAAACAAATGAATTCTCTACCGAAAAGATTAAATGTCTGTAAAACAAATTCAAAACAAAATTTAGTTCACTTTTTAGTTAAAAAAAAATTATTTTCAATAAAAAAACTAATTTTCCACCAAAAGAAAGAATTGTAAGTGGAAAAAATTTGCATTCATATTGAATTCACTGAAATGTTCTCGCTATAATAAGGAAACTTCTGTAATTCGTGTACAACGTTCTCAAATAATATAAGATTTTCTGTAAAATCCATAATAAAATGTTGGAAAATGAACCGAGTTCTTTTTCCAAAGAAGGGGCAATTAGTGCGCGCATAGCACGCACAATGTTTTAGTATTTTTAAATAGTAGACCATGCAAAAGTATAAAATATTGAAAATTAAATAATTTAAAGTTTAAAGGTTACAAAATTTCAAATAAAAAATTATCCAATGTTTTTATTTAGATCCTACAAATTTATAAGCTCGCTTATTAATAAAATGTTACAATAACAAATTTCGATGAAACGGGGATCAGATATTTTTTTGTACGCCCCTGACGTACTCGTACTTTAACTTTAGAGCCGAGATTTTTTTCTCGATATTTCAACTGTTAGGTTAGCCGTGAGGTTTAGTTGTTAGCGATAGAACGCGTTAAACTTAGCTCAGGTGGTTCGAAACCCGTCCCAACGTTTTCAACTGTAATAGCGTTAATATCGTTAAAAGCGTGCGACTATATCGTATGTAATGTATTGTAATTTAATGTAATTGATTAAGTTGAATCGTGTATATGTACCAACAATATACTTATGAATTGTATGATATGCGTAAGTATGTGTGTAGTGGTGGATGACCTTCCACAGAATCTGTTTGTAGCAAGAATGTTTTTTTTTGCTGGCGCACGAAATTTTACATGACTCAGATGTAGCATTCACATATTTAGAGAGGTAGACTTTGTTTGCTTTGATTGAAACTGTACCTAACAGTTCGACTCATTTTACCTAACTGGTAGGTAATCTACATCTCATTTTACCCAACTTTCTTACTGAATCGCGAATTAAATTATAATGAATTAATATTAATAATTCATATTTTCACATCAAGTATTACCCTATTTCATTTTACATGTCTGAAAGTGAAATTTTAATATAATGCCGTTATGTCCTCCGTTTACCGAACTAAGTTATGTAAAATTTAACACACAAATATTCTCCGTGTACTAATACACACACTCATTTTCGTTACATCTAAAAGCTTTTATCCTGCCTATTTCTGACCCTTGGGGCTATTATTTTGTTTTTGCATTTCTAAGCATGCGCTACTCTATGCTTTTGAATATTTTTTTTCGAAAGCATCAACATTTGGGTGTTAAACTATGTTACTTAACACCACTTCCAAGGCTTCCATGTGCACGCGGCATGCTGTGTACCAGGGTGAGGTAAGAGGATCGTGAGACAGTATGAGAGCAGCATACAGGACTGCGTAGGCACTGTGAATTCAAAATGGAACCCTTACTGCCATCTCGGTGGGTGCGCGAGTCATTAGAACATTGAGGCCGTCTCCGCCACCATGTAGTTAGAAAACTAGATTCCCGTAGTGACTGTGACTATTTCTATCTCTAGTTTCTAAAGTGTGCTAATACAATACAAATAAAGCTTCGTACCAGGGTGCGGTATTTAGTGAAGTGTTATAGCGCTTATCATTTTTGACTTGTAAATTATGGGGAAACTATGTATGTCATGCCAGAAGAAAATTGAAACCCTTGCAAAGCATTGCACTAAATGTCTCAAGCATTTTCATCTAAATTCTGTATGCTCAGAACACAAGGTGTACAACAAGGACAATAAGCTTTTGTTGTGCACTGATCCACTATAAAGTGTTAATTTCAAGGAACTGAAAGCAAAGGACACTCACCGAAGAAGGACAGATGACTTTAAAGCGCTATCCATAATGAATTCCTAAAAAACTAAGCTTCAAAAATTGCCACTGGGTACTTGTACCTCCATCAATTCTTCTATGGGTTCTAGCAACAATACACTAGATGTCGACTCTGATACTGACAGCAGTATAATGTCTGACGATAAATTCAATAAATTGGTATCTGCAATCAGGCCTTCCAGAATTACAATATCAACTGGGGGTCAACAATCAGAAGCTCGATGTCATCACGAAACAGTATGCTGATCTTAATAATCAGGTATCAGCACTGACTGCTCAAAATAAAGATCTACGTTCTCAGATGAAAGTTTACAGGATAGGGAGAATAAACTTATCCTGAGAAGAAGGGAGAAGACTTACACGATTTGATGGGCATAATCTCCACAACAAGGTTCTACTGATGCAACATCAAATATTGGGGCTGTGGCAGCGTCGGGGACCTCGACGAATGCTGGTACACAATCACTGCATCGACCGAAATTTGTTGTAGTACGATTTTTGACAAACAGACGACGGACTCATATGATTTCCGCAATGTGGAAGAAGAAAACGCTGTATTCCATTGATGATTGTAAGGACCTTCCAAGATCTCGTGTGTATATCAATGAATACCTGATATCGACTACTTACAAACTTCTCAAAATGGGACAAGAGGAAGCAAAGAGCATTCTTATAAATATGTATGGCAAAGCGATGGTGTTGTCTATATCAGATGTAAAGACAAGGATCAGGTACTAAGGATTCGTGGTGTAGATGGTCTTGCTCTGATTACTGCGTGACTACCTTTAAACTCGTCTTAAAGCCCTCTGATTGATCCTCATCGAACAGTGTGTGAAGTGCGTGACCAGTTTAAACGTTCAGATCTAAACATCTGCCATGTGAATATAAACTCCCTTAAATCGCATATTGACTTACTGCGTTGAAATCTCTAGCTAGGGGGTGTCTCCTCTCTTATTTCCTGTGATTTATAGGAGACCTAATGGTGAGTATCTGCAGGACTTTGAATCCACTTCCTTAAAATTCAATCATGCCTATACAAATATAGTAATTATGGGAGATTTTAACTTTGATATAATGAAAAACTCTAAGGGCTCGTCTTATATCACAGAATTTTTTGAATCGCTGAATCTGTTTATTGTATCGTATACTGCGACGTGCCATATTGCAACCTCTGACACATGGCTTGACTTGTGTATTGTTGATGAATAGAGAAAGGCATCATCTAGCTACCAATCTGTTGTGCCTTTTTCGGTAGGACATGAATGTCTTTCTTTAAACACTTCAATCGACAGAGTGGCATGACTTTGTATCTCTCCACGCACGGAGTGGTTGAAAAGAAAATATTTTTGAATGATGTTCTGAATGCAGCTATGGATGAGCATGCCCCCTTGCAAAGTATTACACCTCACAAAGAAGTATGTCCATTGATGACTAATGGTATACAAAATTGAATAAGAGACTGGAATAGTGCTTATAGGGCCTGGAGAAGGGTGGGAAGTACATTTTTGTATGATAGGTATAAGGAGTTGAGCGACCATGCTTGCTTTAAACAGAGAAACAGGGAATAGATACAATGCTCAGAAATTACAGGGGGTCACAGAAAGTGGAAGTCTGTGGAGAGAGCTAAGGGCTCTTGGTTTGGTTGCACTTTTTCCACATATACTTGCCCTTTACAAATTTATCGCTTCAGAATTCGGTCTTTCCTCAAGATTGGAAGACAGTTATTATCAGGCCTATAAATAAAGTCAAAGTATCACAAGGTCCTAATAATTATAGACCTGTAGCTATATTGTGCTGTCTGTCGAAAGCATTAGAGAGAATACTCTGTGGACAAATGATTGACTATATTGAATCTAAGAATATACTGGATCATTTTCAGTAAAGTTACAGGCGGGGTTTTAGCACGCAGACTTTGCTTGTAAAGGTTTCAGAAGATATTAGGCGGGGCATAGATGACCGAATGGTTACCATTATGGTACTTTTTCACTTCAGCAAGGCTTTTGATATGGTTCCCCATACACTTTTACTTCAAAAATTGAAGGATATGGGCTTCTTAGTTACTGTTCTGAAATGGCTAGTATCGTATCAGTTCATGACCTCCAAATTTATATTCAGTGTATTCCAGATCAAGAGAGTGAAGTAATTGTCTTAGTCAATGAAGATGCAAAGGCCATGTTTGACTGGGCGGAGGCTAATAGGCTTAATATTAATCTTAAGAAGACTAATGCTTTAGTGATTGTATACCGTACTGGAGCAATTACAGTTTAATACAAAGATTATTGGTGTGCTGTCTGGAATGGTTTGACTGATAAACTATACACGAAGCTCACAAAACTTCTTAACTCGTGCATCCGGTTTATTTACAATCCCAAGCGTGATGAGTACATAACTCCTTATCGAAGAAGGTTAAGATGGCTTACTGTCAGGAATAGACGAATTTATTTCATTGGTGTGTTAACGTATGTAACACTTAAATCGCAAAAGCCAGAGTACTCGTACAGTGACTTTGCGAGTAAGGCTGCGTTTACTGATAGGGTGGTTCACCAACCTGAGAGACTACGGGTCCCGTCTAGCCACCCTGCAACGTTCCAGAAACCGTTTGTTGTAACAGCGATGACGTTATGGCACTCATTGCCACTGGAGGTCGTAGAGGCGAAATCAGCTTTATGCTTTAAATCGAGAATATTTTAGTATATGCTTGATAAAGAAAGTTTAGAATATGGTGAGGGAAAGTAGATAATGATGAGAGAAATTACTGAAGGAGGGTTATCGTGGTGAGTACGATGCATGCGAGTTTAAAGTATGGATAAGGATGAAGAGTGCATATGTTAAGTTTGGTTTTATTATGAAAAAGTATTATAGAGTATTATGTATTATTATTATATATTATAAGGTCTATAAATCCATATAGTATGATAATTAAATAACAAGTAGCTGTCATTATTATGAATATTTTATGGAGTTGCTTATTGTAAGAAATGTTACGGATGCATGTGTCAGCGTAACATCCGCACCAATGTACATTTGTTCTTGTTCTTACAGGCGTTGCCCAGAACAAATATGCCTCTATATAGGCCATCTTTCCTTAATTTAAGGGAGGCCTATATAGAGATGTGTGTTTTTGTTTATTGTTCTTTAGCCAATTTCACTCAAATTTAGATAATTCATTATATGCATATACTTAATATTATAAAAATTACAATTCTTACATTTAAATTCATTTTAAAATGAAAATTCAACATATCTTTAATGAAACAATTTCAATATTAAATTTATTAAAACAATATTTACAATGATAATTTTATGAATTATTATTTATTTTGAAAATATCTCCTTCATGTTTATTATAATCATATTATTAATCAAATATTTCTTTCCATACAATATTTGTTACATTTTCCAAATCATTTCAAGTATTTTCAATGAATAATTTATCAGGATTTCTACATCGACATAAAGCCACATACATATAATTGACCATGAGAAAATAAAGATCTATTAAAATATATTCCTACTTTCTCAAAACTTTGCCCTTGCGATTTATTTATAGTAATCGCAAAAGTATATATAATCGTATAAGTATAATAGAAACGTTAATGATGAAAAGTCATCAGAGTCTAAAGTAACTCGTGGAATAAAAGCAGTAGTTCCTTCTTTTGTTTCAGTAATAATTAATACTTTTATGTTAAAATTATGTAATTCTAACATTTTTAACCTTGTCCCGTTACAACGTCCATCGCTAATACTTAAATTTCGTATACTAAGCATAACATTGGCACATATTTTTTAAATTAATTTATGAATTGGTAAACCCAGGAATTTGAAAGAATTTAAATATTCAATGGTACAATTTAATTGTAAATCTTCATCTGTTTGATCCATTCCTTTATTTTTTGCGTGATCTAGATGGAAATAAATAATTTCTTTTGCTGAAATTTTATTTAAGATTTTCTTATTCAGTTGATAAATATCGATATTTATAAATATTTGATGAAAATCTCCTTCTAATATTATTAATTTGCCAGCAAATTGTCAACTACTTCTTCTAATGCCTTTTTTGGCATCATAGAAGCTTCATCCCAAATTATAATGTCACATTCGTGTAATTTACGTTTACCAGATAGTAAATTTAAAAATGTTGTTTCGACAGATGTCAAGTCTAATGGTAATCTAAATGTTCGATGACTTGTCATATCGCCAGGAAGCAAAATTGAGGCCATACCCATCCATGCTATTGATACTACTTGTTTACCGATTCCCAAACAATAATAAATTAAAGTTTTATACAAAAAAGTTGTCCTAGTACCACCAGTAACATCAATAAAAATCATTTGATTATTATTTATAATGATATTATTAAAAATGAATTTTTGATCGTATAAAAGTTTTCTTAGTTTAACCCTTTTTTCTTTATTTTTATACGTAAATATTTTTTGCTCCTATATTGTAGTTTTAAATTTCATATTTTCAGGATGAGGCAAGCCAAAGTTAGAACATGTCATATTTTCTAATTGTAAAACTTCATTTATTTCATTTAATGCTCGGGATTATCTGAAAATCCTTCACATAGCAATTTCTGCATTTCGAAATGAATCATATGTTATATTTTCATGTGTTTTTAAATCGATAAAACGTGTTGCACCTTTAACATGGTTCAAAATTAATTTTAAATGAAATCTTATATAATAAGATGTGATAATAAGATGTGTAATCTTCCTGATAAAGACAATTCTTCTATTCGCCATGCCGCTTCGATGGGACTCACGTCACGACTATCAATATATTCTGTAATTTCATCGTAAATTTCTCTTTCATTACAATATTTTGTATTATTTTTCTTCAGTGGCATATAAGTTCTATCATGACCTTTATGTAAATTATTTTAAATATATTTAGTACTTATAATTGAAGCGCAATACTCAACATATGTATGACATCTATATTTTTTTTAAAGTATTTTATTTTATTATAAGGAACAACCATCGAATTATCTACATTCACAAATTGTCCATCTACTTTTATATTATTATACATCTTTTTTTTCAAAGTCTTTTTGATTGCAAAATTGTTTTAAAAACTTTTTATCACAATTTTTTTTTACTATAACACAGAGAATTTTCTGTATGAGGGCCATGTAACGTATACTTAAAAAATAATTCTCTTAAATTACAGTCATCGTCTATAATTTCAGCAGAAATATGTTTATCTATATCTTCAGAATTTACTAATTTATTGTTGTAATGTAAAATAAATCGTAAATGAGCATGAGGCAATCCTCTTTTCTGAAATTCAATAGTGTAACCGTGCCTTAAAATTTCACCGAAGATTGTTCCACATATAATATCTGATATTATATAACGTAATTTAACTCCGAATAATCTAACTATAATATTAGGAATATCACTACATGTTGTACCCGACGGGAAATGTTGAAGCACTCTTTTTACTTATGGCCAATTAGGATTACAGGTCACTGTAATAAATAAATCTAGTATCTTGTCCATATTCTCAACAATATATTTTTTTCCTATCCTTGCAGTCTCTTTTCATAATCTTACCTAAATCTTT
This sequence comes from Andricus kollari, assembly GCA_932074435.1. Taxonomy (NCBI): domain Eukaryota; kingdom Metazoa; phylum Arthropoda; class Insecta; order Hymenoptera; family Cynipidae; genus Andricus; species Andricus kollari. Next base: position 2,819 of record CAKNWW010126653.1, on the reverse strand, counting down.
CTTTCTTTTCCTAACTACTTGATTTTCAGTCATATTCTTCATAAAACTCATTGTCCGCTTCTTTTGTACTTTCCCTTCGATTATATTTTTCACCAAATCCTTCCCCTTTTTCTTTTAACGTATTCCTCAATCATATTTTTTGTAATA
>CAKNWW010126568.1:1596-12131 GCA_932074435.1 Andricus kollari | reverse complement strand
TTCTAACCATTCTTTCGGCGGTCTACCCCTGGGCATTCTGCCATTTACTTTACTTTTATACACCTGTTTGGTCAGTCGTTCATCTTTCATTCTTTCAACATGTCCGAACCACCCTAACTGATTTCTTTCCCATATATCAACTAGTGTCTCTCCTATACCACATTCTTTGAGAATTATCTCGTTTCGAACTTTGTCCATCACTGATATCCCGCATATTGTGCGCAGAGGTTTCATGCCGATCGCGTTAATTTTATTCTTGTCCTTTCCTTAACATGCCCCTGTCTCGCTACCGTATAGTACAGTCGGTACAAATATATAATTATATATGGTCATTTTAGCTTTTTTTTATTTGATTTTATTTCTGAGAATGGACCCTGCTCTACCGATAACCTTCTTTCCCTTCATGTATGCGACTATCTAACTCCCCATCTATTTTTTGACGTTAGTGAATAGGCTACCCAAAAATTCTATTGGTCATCAAATTTCTTCCAATCTTGAGGGTCCGAAATTTTCTTTCAATGTTTGAGCCTCCTCAGATTTTTTACTAATATTTCATAGTCAAATATTTTCCATTATTTGAGGATTCTGGAATTTTATTCAATATTTGAGGATCGTCAGAAATTGTCCAATATGTAAGGATCCTGAAATATTCTCCAATTATTGAGTATCATCAAATTACTTCCAATATTATTGAGGGTCCTTAATTTTCAGTTAATGTTTGGGGCTCCTCAGATTTCTTTAAATATTTGAAGATCTTCAAATTTCTTTCATGTTTGAGGATCATTAAATGTAATAATAGTATAATACATCTGTAAAAATGTATAGATCTTTAAATTTTCTGTCTACGTTTGAGGATCCTTAAATTTCTTCCAATATTTGAACATCTTGAAATTTCTTTCGAGATCCTGTAAAATCTTTACAAAATCTAATGATCATCAAATTTTTTTCTGTGTTTGAGAATTCTGATATCCCTTCCAATCATAAGGGTCCTCAATTTTCTTTCAATGTTTGAGGCTGCTCAGATTTCTTCTAATATTTGAACATATAATATTTTTCACTATTTGAGGATTCTTGAATTTCTTTCCATGCTTGATAGTCAACAATTGTCTAGTATGTGAGGATCCTCACATTTCCTCCAGCAATGTCTGGAGATCCTTAAAATCCTACCAATATTTGATCATTTTGCAACCAAAAATTTAATTTAATCTATTTTCGTCAGATTTCTTCAAATATTAGAAGGTCCCGTGCACAAATTTCGGTAAGGGCCGGATTGGGTGCGGATCAGGCAGAATGTGGCCCCAATCAGGCAACCTGATCAGGACCTGATCCGAAATGAAACGCCTCACCTGATCAGGACCTGATCAGGCTATCCTAATTAGGTGCCTGATTCGGCCCTGTTCAGGTCGTTATTCATTGTTGTATTCCTATTTAGGTGATATTTTTGTTAAAAAGAAAAACATTTAAGTCAATAAATTGTTGAATTTATTAAATTAGAAACATAATATCCACTGAGACGTGAAAAGTTGTGCATATATATATATATATGTGTGTGTGTGTGTGTGTGTGTATTTTTGGAATAAGGATAATAATTAGAAAATCAAAACTAATAAAGAAATTTGTAAAAAAAGGAAAGGGTTCTAGCTGTGAGAAAACCTCGTCCTCGGAAATTTTGTATTGCATACAAATTACATCTGAAGAAAAATGTTGATAAGCTTAGCATTAATAATACTAAATTAAAAGTAAGTAAAAATTAAAAGTAAATTAGTATTCAAATAAATAAGGTATGGTAGTTTCTCTGTTTTTATACGTAAAAACTTGAAGATAAGATGGAACACATTACATAGAGATTGCGTTTTCAAGTTTAAGATTCCTACCCTTCTAGAAATAATCAATTGAGATCGATAAGAAACGATAGAACTAATATCTCAATCGTTCCGAATCGTGTTTCTTAATTGTACCAACACGATTGGCAACGACTGACCATTTTGCATTTCCAATTGTTTCCAATCGGGTACTTGGAATTCGGCACGTGATTGCAGCACTATCGTCTGGCGGGAATTATTTAAAGACAGTTATTTACTTTTTTGGAATAATATAAATTTTAAACAGTATATATTACGAAAGAGAGTAAATTTTGTAAATAATTCTTACCAGATAAAAGTAGTGCTACGATAAAAAATTTTATGTTGAAAAAATAAAATCAGATACAAGAAAAAAATAAAAAAGTTGTTTTTATATTAGCGAAAGAAGCAAAATTGTTACTTTTTGATCTGCGTTCTTGGATTGTTCATTGAAGTGAAAATTCTATAAATGGTTATAAGTTTTTAAAATTTATTGAAATAAACAAAAAGTAAGCAAATATTTTGAAAACGTGAAACTTCAGAAAAGCGATTAAAGTTTTATTTTATTATATAAAAAATGCCAGGCTCTTATTAATTAAGCAAGTAAAACAATTAAAAATACTGTTAGAGATAACAGGTCTTTTTTATCAGAAAGGGGTCTCAATTTTTAATTCTTCACTGCAATCAACACATAAATCCACCTTATAATAAAAAAGTTTGTATTAGTTCAACCTCGTAAATTTTTAGTTTATTGAAATATAAGTACTCAAAATGATGGACAAAATTCTTTATAAATTGAACAGTAAATTTACATCACTATCGGTAATGTTATATTCGGTAATCCTTAGAGTATCACTTCACTTCTACCACTAATAATTGACGTAAACCCCACTTTGTTATTACTCACAAGGTAGCCACTAAAATGGAAGAAAAAATTTGAAATCGATTCCTGATTTTGAAAAATTTACACCAGTCAGTGTTTCGAGTTTAAACGTTCAGTAATGAATGTAACAATTACAAGCCTTCTAGATCATTTTTCTAAAAAAAAAAAAACATTCAAAATTGTACAATATGGATTCAGAAGCCTTTAATTTAGTTTCATTTGAAATTATGCCATGTGAAATTTAGGTATGAAAAATGCACATTTTTAATCTTGTTTCGATTTGATTTAAATAAGTAAACATTCAGGCTTCTAAACTGCTTAATGTTAAGCTTAATAATTTTCTAATTTTAGTATTTCAAACTCAAAGTTTCAACAAATTTGAAAATTTAACTCTTATTCTTTGATATGCTAAAATGTCGAAAAACGTCCATACTGTTATATAATAGTTTATGAAATTATGTGATCTCCGAATGGGAACAATTGACACAATTACCCAGTGGGCACAAGAACATTGACGTCCTGAGAACGTTCTAAAGACGTTCCTAGGACATTTGTGTCAGTCCAATTGATGTCCTAAAGACGTCCAATGCTCCAAAGACGATCTTTGGAACATATATGGAACGTCTTTATAGGACATCAATTGGACTGACACAAAAGTCCTAGGAGCGTCTTTAGAACGTTCTTAGGACGTTAATGTTTTTGTGCCCACTGGGTTAACAACAACTCAAACCGATACACTTTTTCTAATGTTTGAGAATCCTCCGAAATTGTCCAATTTGTGAGGATCCTCAAATTCCTTCCAATATTTGATGATCCTGAGATTTCTTCCATGGTTTGAGGAGATTCACCTTTTAACATTTTGGAAAATTTAAGGATTTTCAAACTTGTTTCTATGCATCAGGATCTTGAAAATTTTCCAGTATAATATCAGCGATTAATTATTTATCCTATATTTAATATTTATTGTATTAACAATAAATGTTAGATATTTTATCCATGCTATTTTTAGTGATCACTCAGGCATTAATCTACTAATGCTAACGACAGAGTTGATTGAGCATAAGAATGAAGAAAATATCATAATTCGATACTCATTTGATGTAAAGACACGTATATATAGGTATGTTAGGTATCTTCTCGAGTATCATTTTTAAAAACACCTCCGGAAGTCGGAACGAGTTATTTTCGTTCATCGCTATCTTGCAACTAAATACCGAAACTGAAGAGAGGTCTGCGATTGTAGGTATGAACATGTCTCGTGTCTCGACGTCATTTGGCATTCCTTGTATCTCATAGTCCATATACTTGCAAGATTTCAACTTCCTATAACGATTTTGCTCATGAGACGAAATTAAATGATCATTAAGCTTGATGATGATACCCAAATTACCTGAAAAGTCTCAAAGCTGCACCTTAAGTTTCTGTCTACTTTTATCTTAATCTTAATGCATTTCCGTTTCTTGTAAAATATGTTCTCATCTTTACAATGACCTTCAAAAGTTCAATCTTTTCACGACATCTATTATGTTTGTATATTTTTTACTTTATTAATTGTTAGCTCTGGCATCGTCCATAAAGAACGTCACGCTGTAAGAGAAAGGGGCGGTTCTCCAAAAGGTATCAGGATAAGGAAAAGTGAAGTCGAGTTATACCGACCCTCGGGAAGTCACATTGTGGCAAATCACATTTGCGACAAGTCACATTGCGTTATCTCTCATTTGGAAAAATTTAAAGTCCTCAACAAATTTTCAAAATTACGGCGAGGCACATTTGCGGCAAGTCACATTCGCGGAAAGTCGTGTTGCGGGATCTCTTGTTGGGAAAAATTCGAAGTCCACAAAAAATCGACAAAAGAACAGGAAGACAAGCCTGTGATTAGGGGGAGACCCCACTGTGATTGGTCACAGAAATAACTTAAGTCACACCACACATTTTTTCTAATTTGTTGTCTTTAAATTTTTGCTAATGAGAGATGCCGCGTGATAATAGGGGGATGTGGAATGTGTGCGTGGATATCATACTTTTTTGTGAACACGATAACTTTACGACCTATTTTCACCATTAATATCACAAAAGTGATACAAGGATTTCTAGAAATATTCATTACATTTTTTTTAGCGATTTATACCATTTTTCAAACGGATTATTTAAAGTAAAACTTCTTTCATTAATATAATTCAAAGTTGATACAAGAACAGAAAAGATTCCTTGACTAGAGACGAATCGATTGACCTACAGTACTGTAAAAAAAGCTTTGGTGATGTTTGCAATAAATTGTAATTTTATATGCAGTATATTTTGAAATCATATATAACCTGGTAAATTTACCAATTAACCAATTTACCAACAATAAAAATTATTCGATTCACGTTTCACATGGTTAATTTATGTAGGTGAATCCATTTAAATGAGCTTGTGAATTAAAATTTTGTTCAGTAAAGTTGCAGTCTCCAGCATAACATTTTACAGACGGGTAGTATTGCTACGTTGTAGCACTCCGCGAAATTAGGAGGACGTAAATCTCGTAAATTACGTAAATAGACAAGCCATCGCCAAACTGGCAGAAAGAGATGGCGGGGCCTTGGACTTTATCATAAAATTACATCCCAGAGCCTCTAATCTTGCTCTAATAGTGATATAGGTTCTAGGTGAATAAAAAAATATGTTTGTTTTTTTCATTGAGAAAGATTTCTTAAAAAAGTAATCTACGCTTTATTTATCGTGCTAGAGTGTTTAGAGATTTAGTCCCTTTTGAACATAACCTCAAAATTGAAATGTGATCCTGCCAATTTACGTCCTGCCCTTTTTAAAGATGTGTGTAAACGTACATCGGCAAACGTGGATCAAATAATTTCCATCGTGGCATGATGTAAAATAATAAAATTACTCCAACTTTTTTTACAGAGTATAATATTAATAAATTTTATTGAAGAGTAAGGATTTTATGGTCGTTTATAATATTTGAAAAATCAATTTTTTGTACTCAAAACTTTGTTTATTACCACAATTCAAAGTTGATGCAAGAATAGAAACTATTCCTTGATGCGAGACGAATTGATTAACCTACTTGCATTTGTGTATATATTTTGTATCGACGTCACAGCTAGTTTGACTATTAATGCGTCCTAAATTAAAAATAAATAAATCATGTAAATGATATTAAAACAATATTAAAAAGATTACCTGAAGACCAATCAATTATAAATAAGCGTAATACATAAAAAAAATTAATATATGCAAAAAATTCTTTTCATTTACAAATAAAATAGCAAAGGAACAAAATTAAACCGTAATAATATAAAATGAAAAACCCTAATATATTTAATACATATATGGTACATAAGGAGGCGAGAATTGTTGAAAAAGATGATAAAAATTTGGGTTGAATAACTGGTTTTGATAAAAGATAGGATCCACGAGTTTATTGTCACTCAAGTCGGCTGGTTCTTTGCGATATCGCAAGTTACACAATCTCGAAATAATACTTTCTTCAGCAACGGAACTCGAGCGAGTCAAAGCCAAAGCGGCTCCGGGCTCATTACACGTAAAGCAGTATGGTAACACAAACGCAAACGCAAAAATGAAGAAAGTGCTTGCCTTCTTATTCGCTACTCGCAGTAAGTAATGCCTGCCTCGGAAACCAGAAACCAGAAGGCGAAACCATGCATCGTGCATCGCGCATCGTGCGTGTACCGATCCACGCTCGTTGCGCTCATCGATTTTTTTTCTTCACCTCGGCTAACATAAGCGAATTCCATCCAGCCTGTCACTTCCGGTCCACGGAAGACGAATACAGACGCATCTCACTCTCGCATTTCCTCGCAGCAGTTACTTATTCAATTCCCCATTCGCATACAGTTACATATGTTATAATTTATTGCAACTTAGACATGAAAATTTCTGATCAGATTTCGATCTGAAGAAAATCAACGTCCCTTCCTCAAGTTTTCATGATTAATTACATTTTTTTATATCACATGTAAGAATTTATTTACATTTTGGGATGAATTAGTTTTCCTAAAATATGCACGATATAATATTGAGTGCATTGCTTTTGCAGAATTTTAAGTAATTACAAAAATTGAAATAAAATAAAATTGAAGACAATTCAAATATCTATGAAAATGGAGAAAACTAATTTAATTTTTCAACGTTAAAGCTTGAGGATCCTTTAATATCCACCAAAAATCTAAAGATCTTCCAATTTTTTCGAGATTGTGGACACTCAAAATTTCTTTCAATTTTTTTACGATTTTCAAATTTCTGCCGATATTGAGAAAGCTTTAAAATTATTCCAATATGCAAGGAATCTTAAAGTTCTTCCAATGTTTGAGGTTTCTCAAAATGTTCCCAATATTGCAGACCTTAAAAATTCTTCCAAACTTTAAGAAATCTCATATTTTTCAAATATTTTCCACTAGTTGAGAGTTTCAATTACTTAGATAATGTTTGAACACCCTCAAAATTATTCCGATAATTGACATTTTACCTTCTTTCCATTCTCTGTGAAACTTAATCTGTCTATCAATAATTAATCCCCAAATGTATCAATAACTGCAGTCAAACAGGTGTATAAAGGTGAAGTAGATGGCACAAGGCCCAGAGGTAGACCGCCGAAAGCATGGATAGAATCTGTAAATGAGACATTAATCCGAAGAGACATAAGAAGCCATGAAAACAGGAGAACTTGCATGACAAGATGCATTGACGTAGAGGAAGCAGGCCGAGTATGCCAGAACAGAAAAGTTTGGCGACAGATAGTTTATAAAAAGAATGTGAGTAGAGTGAATGACGCCTGAAACAAAGACCTTGGATACTAATGGGCCCAAGTGGGGAACCACACATAACAGTTTTGTGAGGCTTTCCACGTGGGGTGATCGCTAGAGAGATTGATCAGCAACCTGGGTCGGAGCAGTGTTGCGGAATGAACGTGTTGTTTAAATAAATAACGCGTGCGCTCCAGATCAATCTAAAATATCTATACCTTACACCTATATACCTATCTACCCTATACCTATATACCCATCCACATACTACTATTTTCCAACCGAGCAATTCACGCCTACCCCGAAAGGGAAACGGCTTAATGGTATAATAATAAACATTATGAGTTTACCACTCTCGAGACGTTTGGACACATTTAATCTAAATGAAAATCCGAAAAATTTGGTAATTATATATGTATATCGTGTTTTGAGAATTTAATTTCAAGCAAAGGTTAATTTAACTATTTATTATCCATAAAAGTTAAGAATACCCTAAACTTTCAAAACAAACTTCTTGTATCCTTCGAAGTCCTCAAAAAAGTAAAAATCTGCACATTTTCCCCAATATTTGAGGATACTTAAGAGGAAGGGTCCTGAAATGTTTTTCAATATTTGATGATCTTCAAATTTCTACCAATCGTTGAGGATAGTCAGTAAATATATTAAAATATATATTTAGAGCTCAAATTAATCAAATTAGGCGCCGCACACCTAAAAAAAGTATTTCTTAGCTTATTTTAAGACGTACATTAAGCCTTAATAGAATTAGTTTTTCTTAATTTAAAACAAAAATTAAAATTATTTTCTTTAAAAAAAAAACTAAGAAAGTGGTTCAAACCTCCTTCTCTCATGCATTACCCCCCCCCTCCCCCTACTACCCCCACCCTTTTCCAATGTTTGAGAATCCTTCATTTTCTTTCCATGTTTGAGGTTCCTCAGGTTTCTTCCAATATTTGATGATCCTCTTTCTCCCAATGTTTGAGAATCCTCAAAAATGAAACTTAATAAAAATAAACAGGAAAAAGTACTTGTAACTTTAAAAAACTATACAACTCTATGAAATGAAGTGAAGAAAAGAGTTATAATTTCATATAATAAATTTAACCGACAGCATTAGCTGCGGGGTGAATCTCGTCTCAGGAAGAGTCCAGATGTCAAGCCATTTTGAGTGCGGATAGCACTCGGATGGGTGACAATTTGCGACTTACGACCAGGTCATTGTATTCCCTGCGTCTTAACTAATGTTTTTCTCACCTTTGGTCAAACGTCCAGGCCAATGCGATAGTATTTCTACTAAAGTCGGATGCAGCTGTAAAAGAAAATGTTTGCACCCAATGAAGTGGAGTTATCTGGCGGTATGTGTACTCATGCTAAAGGACTTTTAAACGATTAAATGATACTTCAACAGCGAGGGTGTGACCCATATATAGATATATAGACCTTTGTTTCACCGGGGGTTTAAAATAAAGACAGAGTACGTTGGGTTTTTACCGCAGTGTTACTAGATCTTAAATAGAGCTACCTAAAAAGATAATATTAATAATAATAACAAATTTAGATATGATTCTCTCTGAAGAGAAAATCGAATTCTTTTTCGCGGATGCAATGTCGTACGTTGCAATGGTTTCATTTATCCGCGTCGCTGATAAAGAGTCTGGTCAGGAATAGGATATGGAAGATTGTCCCAGAAACACACGTGCCGGCTGGTATCCGTGTCTCGCAAACTTTACGGTTTCATCTTTCGTCTTCTTCCGCATCTTCAGATCGAGTAAGTCGAGTCAGCGTGACTTATGTCACATAATCTCAAAATCATCAAATGATCCATTTATTCTTCCTGGTTCTCCCAGACATAGTATCCAATTCTGCTCCAGACTGCTTAAAATACAATTTTTTAAATACAGAAACCTGTTTAGTATTCTAGTCTCACCTCTCAAGTTCTTCAAACTAAGATACCGGAAAGGCAACTCTGAATATAGAAAATATTCTCACCTAAATTTTTCAAAAACATTTGGAGCCACATTCAAATCTCTCGTGAAGTTGTTTCAAATTACTTATCAATCAACAATTTCATTTATTATCAATTATAGAAACAATGAATAACAGGACATGTTTGCATTGATGAAGCTTGAATATTGTACCTATACTGTTTCGATAATTTTTGCCGCAGAGGTATTTTATATACATAAACGTATATACTTCATATTGAATATATTTTCATATGAATATTTGTCATATTTGTCATACTTTCTCTAACTTCAACTTTGAATATCAGAGACAAAAAAATTGTAGAAATTAATACTAATATTTAGTTCAAATGTAAAAACGATAGCAATTTAAGATACCGTTAGCGAAAATATTGTTTTTTTATTAATGTCTTTGTTATCAATAAATAGTTAATTGCGATCAAAATCGCCATTTTGGGATATTTAAACCGATATTTATACCGAAAACATGACGTGATAAAGCAGCTCCCCCGGCTAGATTCGAATAACATAAAAAATTAGGTAGTGTACGTACTAGGTATTAGACATTAGGTATTAGGTAGATACTCTTCATTATCAGGCCTGATAAATTATACAGGTGTGTGTAATTACCAATTAAATTACTACCGCAGTAAATCCCAATATTATTTTTTTTTATAGCCGATAAGTAGTATCAAGTATAGCCCATAGCATGAAATATAATATTTTTCCTCAAAATTCGACATTTATTCTTAAAGGAAGCTGAAACTGCTACGACTGCCGCTTTGGTATATCGCAGCATCTGTATGACCCAATCCAAGCACCTGTGTACACGGACCACATTATCTCCTAGCGAGAAAAGCACTCTCCTTTGTTATCCGATCGACACACTTCCAGACGCATACATTCCTCTTGGGTCTCTGAAAGATGTGGATCGTCTCGTTGTCACATTATTTTCAACCAAAGAAATCCTCTTAAACTTCTAAAGATAGAATTGTCAACCTATCATCTTATTTTTATCCTTATGTATTTTTTTATAAAGTTATAAAGCTTTAATACTTGCATTGCCTTTGCACCCCCCCCC
>CAKNWW010126365.1:2060-14290 GCA_932074435.1 Andricus kollari | reverse complement strand
GAGTAAGAAACTTTCTGGACCATCAGGAAGCAAGCGACTAAAAACCTATAAAGTGATACATGGTAGCTCCAAGAAAGCATCCAGAGGCGACTGTCGTCACCTCCAACATTCACGGCCGCTGGGTAAGCATAACAGTGGTAGAAGACGAACTGCAAACTACACCATGTTCCTAATGTTGTACCTACAAGATCATCGCAAATGGGTTCATACATCGTATTAAATTAAATAATTATATCATCATCTCATCATTCACTTGACTTAGTCCGTGGCTATGATGGAAAACCGGGTGCTTCTTAACCCGAGAACAAGTTTGAAAAAAAAAAAAAATATTTATTAAATATGCAAGTCTGAGAAATGCCGAAAACTGCGAAGTAACTCTCGGGACTAAGTCCACCGGGCAAGAGGACGCTTTTAGCAGCCCGATATTGACGGAGTCTCTTCTTCCATTGCATGAGCAATCTCCCACCCCTTCGTCGCGATACATTAGCAAGAAAAAGAGAGACACTAGGAAAACGAAAACAAAGGAATTACAGTGCAAGAATACACATTATGGGGCCCCGTCTGGATTTATGCGAACAATTTTAAATTATTTTACTGTTTCTTTCTTTTTTTAGTTTAAATATAGGTTATTTTATTTATTGTTGAAATGTCATCTTTCTTTAGAGAAAATTCAACAGTTTGGTGGAAAATTCATCACTTGTGCTTGAAAATTGAACCATTAAATGCGCAATTGAAAATGCATTTCTTCGTTGAATATTGAACTATTTGTCTTAGTACAATTTTAAAATGGAATTTCTGAAAACTTTGCGGGGTTTCAAACTTTCAACAAAGAATTAGAAGTAGCCGGCCTCATAAACTTCCTTGTTTATTGGGGGCTTCTAAAAAAACTCGGTTTTGCGATCTGTGTGGAGGAAATTCTCATTAAAAAACAAAATAGGAAGAATAAAGGTTTCAAATTTTTATAGTTCCTTTTTGTGCGATCAACTTTTGTCTATTCATTTTTCCCATAGCTTATGTCGTTTGTTCAAAAATTTAATTATTTTATTTTTTTTTTAATTTTTATTTTTAAGATTAAAATAAAAACTACGCATCCTACCAAAAAGTGATTGCTAAATAATTTGTAAATCTTTTTCGAATTCACAATTTTTCTCTTTTCCTGTGTTTACGTACCTTGCATTGTTTTTCCAAAGATTTAATTTTTTTATTTTCAATGCTATTTTTTACAAATAAAACATAAACTGCAGATCTTATCAACAAGTGATCAATAAAAAGTGTGTAGTTCTTTTTTATGTGCATAATTTTTGTTTCTTCATCTTTTTTCATATCTTGCATAGTTTAACCGCAAAATCGAATTTGATATTTTTCGTTATTTTTTTGTACGATCAAAATTTGATTTTTTAATTTTTCAAAAAATTAATTAAGTTGTTATGACAATATTGTAGGGTGTGTTAAAAGCAACGTTTTTCTCCTCTTAACTTGTTTTCATACTACCAATAACTACCAAGAACTAGAATTTTAAAATCTTGAAAAAAGCGGTCTCAAAAATTTTCAAAATTTGCTTAATTTTTGAATTTTTATCAAAAATTCAAAATTTCGAAAGTGATCGTGCTAAACAAACTAAAAATCTTCAGGCAGATATACAAGCAGGCAGACACAATTGTAAAAACCTGTTTTTAAAATTCAAGGGGTCTCAAAACGTGTACCAGTTTTCTAGAAAGACTTGGATTCAATCCGAAATATCTAGAATTAATTAAGCAATCATTGAAAAAAGTTGTCTAATAGCTGAGGAATTGCTTAAAAATTTATTGATTTTGTTATAAGCAAATAAGCGAATGAAAATGGATTCATGGTGATTAGCATTGATTCGTCACTTGATTCGCACTAAATTTGAACAAATGACACACAAAAGCTGTTTTTTAATTGAATGTATAAAATATATTGAATAGTTTATTATTTTATAAACCAATTTTAAAAACAATTATTTACTGCTGGTATTTATGATGAAATAAATCATGTTTTTTTCTACTGAATTGTCCCTCCCCTACAGGGGCTGTAACACCTTGTAGTTGGTGGGGAGGCTTCAGGGGATTTATCAGCGTTATAAAATGGATTTCCAGTTTCCGGCCGCACGGTTGAATATTTTTGTCTGATATTTTAATAAAACTCTAGGGGCTTCTTTACTTTTTCGATAGGACTTATAGTTTTATTTATAATGAAGGGTAAATATTCAAATCTATATGTTGCATGGCGTAGCGTGAAGGAGTGAACGTGGAGGGGGCAAAAACAATAAATAACTTATTAATTATTGATAAGTGAATGTTCTGGCAGCTTGTATAATTATTTTCCCTTGTATTAGTATATCTTTTGGTACTATTTTTGTCGTTAAACTCGAAAAAGCTTAAAAAATTTTAATAACAATTTAATTGTTTAAATAATTTGTTTATTGCAAAAATGAGAAAAAAACCTAGAGATATGGTGGTGAGGTATCTCAATATATGCTTACAATTTATCTATGACTTATAGTATTGTTTATAACAATGGCACAATATTTAATAACAATGCAATTGTTTAAATAATGGCTTTTTTTGAAAAATTGAAAAAAAAACTCCTAGAGATATGGCCGAGGGGAATCCAGGGCTGTTTTCAGTTTCTCGATAGGCCTAACATTTTGTTTTTAATTCAAGGTACAAATTTCAAATCTATATGCATAGTCAACTTCTGGCTCTTATATATTCTCATTTAGGATCGCTCGTATTACAATGCAGGATAGTCGCGTGATAGGTATTATTAACTATCTAAAATAAGTTTCAATATTACAATAAAGTGACGAAGTTCATCAGTATACTACCGAAATCATGTTAAATGGAAAATACTATCGAAAATATTCCAAATTTTGAAAAATCCTTTAAAAGTATCATACTTTTTCATCATAGATTTTTTCTATACGTTTTCACTTAAAAAGCTTCAACAATTATAATTTTTAAAGCTAATTTTTGATTGCTATTATCTTAAAAAATGGTTGAAATTTTAATTTCTTTTATTACATTTCACCTACATCCACATAACTTCAGGGGTGTTTTATAAAATAAAAATTTCCTATGTTACTTTGATAAAAATTGCTACGCTTCACTTTATGCGTCACTTCGTGGAAACAAAGGGCTCGTGGAATATAATATAATTTTACGCCCATACCGTAATTCTTCATGCAGTCCCTTGCAATAGCTTGATTATATTTCATGAAATATTTCAAAATCCTCGAATAACGGACGTTGGAGGAAAAGTCACAGAGCCAATTTTACAAATGTAAAGGGACACTAATAACTATTATAATTTAATTTTTATTAAATGAATCACAAGCTGCATTTAATTCTTGTATAGATCCTGCAGTATTTGAAATATGTGGAACGAATATTTCCAAGTGAACCTAAATTCCTTCAAATTAAATTTTTTATTCGTTGAAAGAACGAAGTAAACTTATTTTCTTTTTATGACGATTATTATAAAAGATTAATTCACGTCTTCTTTGCCGTTTCATTGTCTCAGAATCAAGTGCTATGTGCAAATGTACTCAAAATAAAAATATTATCATTTATTGAAACAGAAATCTCTTTTTATAAAAAAGGTGCAATTTTCATTGTGCATGTAATAATTTAGCATTTGTACTTCTCAAAAAAGCGCGTTCTCATAATGCCTGTCTGTAATTGTAATATTTAAAAAAAAAATTAATGTAGTGAAGGCCTTTTCTGGTTTTTTGATGTTTTTAGTTCAAAATTGCCGACATTTTTCGACTCGGATCCGAGTCCTTTTCAAGGCGTAGTTCTTATTATTAGTTAACGGTAATTAAAGAAGTTTTTTGTCAGATTGTACATAGTTGGCAAGTATAAACTAATATTTTGAAATATTAAAATTATATCATCATAACCTCAAAATTTCATAAAATGTTTGTCTCGTAGGCGATAATGGTACACAACTTATATTCTTTATCTGAATTAAAAATAATAATTTTTAGCTTATAATAGTACAAAATATCTAATAATCCGTGGATTTTTCGATCATGTCACCTTAACATGAGTCTGCTTTTAATGTTTAAAAATATCCAATATTTCATGAATTTTACGATCTTTTGTCAATCGAATAAGAACGCGCGAATACTGGACGTTATTCCATTTTGTCTATACTAAACATGTATATATGTAGAAATAATATGCACTTTTTACGGCTTATCGGGGTCAGAAATAAAGATTGTGAGCTTTTAATAGTTAAAATTATCTAATATTTCGTGAATTTTACGATTATCTGTCACTATAACATGAACGCGCGAACACAGGCCATTTTTTTATTGGGTCTATACTAAGCAGGTGTATACAATATGCATTTTTTAGCGCTTATCCGGATCAGAAATAAAAATTCGTGAGCTTGTTATAGTCAAAAATATATAATATTTGGTGAATTTTATGATTATCTGTCATGTTAACATGAGCGCTCGAACACAGCATATTTTTTGTTTTTGTATATACTATCTAAAAAGTATACTTTCAATTTGTATTAAAATCGAAAATTTGATTCTTCATATTGGGTTTTTCCTCCTGAAAACACCCACAAAAATGTACAGATCTTAAAATTTAAAAATTAAATTTTTCAACTCTGCAGATAATAATTTTTCCAACCCAATTTTGCTCTCGCACAAAAAATAATCTGAAAAATTATTGCAGAAGTCATAAACTAATTTTTAGAAATTGATATTAAAAGTTTCACTATTTTTTCATTTAGGTACATTCAAAGCAAATTCAGTTCCCTAAATGAAGAAAAAATTTTTTAATGTTTTAAAAAGTATTTAAAAAGTTATGGTTTGAGTTCTCGGTCGTTGCAAAACAGAGATATCGAATATTTCCACTACCGTCGGAAATTGTGCGCACGACTCTTGTGAGCGCTATTAAAAATCACTGCTGATTTCCAACCACGCTATTTCGATGAAAAAAAGAGATAGGGCATTTTTTCAAAAGTTGGAAAGCCTCAAATTCAACTTTTAGCACAACGATTAAAAATGTTTAATCGTATCTAAGCTCAATTACCCACAATTTACACAATTACTGTACAATTGAACTCAGATACGATTAAACATTTTTAATCATATCTCGGGTACCAATGAAGATTTTTCAAGTTTTCTGGGCTTAATTGAAGATAAGATTTAAGGCTCGATGTCGTATAATTTTTAGGTTTTTGAAACAATGTCCGTAGGTCGTGATAAAAGTTGAATTTGAGGTAGAAAATTTGAGAAAATCTTGAATTTTGTTTTTAAACTTCACACGTGCTGTATCATTTTTAAAAGGTCAAAAAAAGATTCGCTGGGTATCACTGGACGTAGATTTTCATAGGCTTTCCAACTGTTAAAAAATGCCCTATCTCTTCTTGTCATCGAAATATCGTGGTTTCAAGTCAGCAGTGATTTTTAATAGCGCTCACAAGAGTCGTGGGCACAATTTCCGACGGTAGTGTACTCGAATACAAACGGACTTTCATCAGTTACACATACTAGATCAACTCCAAAGAATAAGTCCAATGATTTTCGGAGACAAGGAATTCCGAAAAGAAGCAGTGAGACTTGCTACGTATTAAGTAGTATAAATGGTCAGAACAATTTTAAATTACTAAAGTTAACACATTAACCATGTTTCTACATTTTTTTCACACATCATATTTGCCTAGAAAGTGTTTCACAAAAAGTGGTTGTCCTGTAAAACCAATTCAATGTAGGTATAATTATTAACTAAATTATGTTACATTGATATCACGTCTGAAAAAAAAATTATTCATAATCAGCATATAGAAATTTTTTTCTAAAAATAAATTAAGTAAAAAAATCCATTTTTCAGTCCAGAAATAATCAGTTTGTCAATTATAAATCAAAAATTTTATTCCAATTTTACTTTATAACATATAAACGTCATTTTTCTCCAACTTTTGCATCTCCGATTCAAATTGACGTCTTATCGGAACTATCATTTTTTTATGATATGACATGGAGGTTAGTTTTGTCTTATTTTCTTCTTTTCCCAGACAAACTAAAATGTCTTTGTTGTAATAGATCAATAAACTGGGCAGTTTATTTAGCCTGTTTAGAAAAAAACTTTTCATGATAGAAAAAAATAAGGCCTACAAAGTAAAATATCATCGGCAAACATTGAATACATGGTTCACCCGCGGGGTTTTTATAAACGTTTTCGTGCCCAGCAGACAATTACTTACTCGAACCAGATAATATTTACACGTGACCGCGTTTCTATCCATCATATTTTGACATTTACTACTAGAGCTTATGTTCACCTTTTTTCCATCACATGCCTGTTTATAAAGCACTCCTATTTCACCAATTTTTAAAAAAGATTTCGGATTGTTTCCGAAAAATATAAATCTTTTCAATTGTCCAATTGCGCGGTATTTGTTAAATTTCTACTTGTTCTTTTTAAATGAAAGCCCGATGTGACTTTATTTCAATTCCTTTTGATTAATTGGTATTTCAATGCACATTGAATCATCAACAACATCATTAACACAGACAGAAGTAGTATAATCCACCGGGATTACAAAAGTATCATTTGTTTGGTTACATCATTATCAAAATGCGTCTGCTGTTTGTGTGTAGTTTTGACGAATCGCTTCAAACACTCCAATAATTTCTATCGTTTTCAAAACCGCGTACTGGCAAGCTAGTCGCAAACAATCACAACGAATTACAACTTTAATGAAAGAATGTACAACACCGAATCTCGAACTTGCATTGATTGCATATTTTATGACGTCTGACTTAGTTTGAAGAAGACGAGGATAACTTGAGGCCACATACAAAAGAGCGTTTTTGAGTAATCGAAAAAAATGTAAAAAACGAGAGTGGAGAGCGATCGGGTAGAAATTGAGAAGAGAGTGAATGGAGAGTGAGCAGTAAGTGAAGACAATAGAAGCTTACTCTCGGCTCACTGTCGAAAATTGCGAATTGGGAAATCCTCGCAAGTTTCGAGAGTGAGGCGAGAGTGAAATCTCCATTGCCAGACTTGGCAGAAATTTCGATTCATTTTCTTTTCGATTTCGTTTCATTTTCGGCTCAGTCTCGAAAATAGAAATTCAAACGAAATTATAAACTTCGACTCGGGCCATAAAAAATTTCTTACTATCTGTAAACAAATTGAAACTCCAAGAAAGCATTTTTTTAAATTTTAACAAAGCTATTACGATTCTTTTTAAGCATTTAAAAAAATAATAATTGCGGAAATCGAAAAAGAATTGTTACTTATTTTTCTCACACAAATTCATGAGAAATGAAGCTCTTCGAAAAAGTCATTGTCTTACTTCAAAGTAAAAACAAAGGACCCCGTACAAAATACCAAGAAAAAAACGTTCAGCCTTTGGAGGTTCAACTGCCTGTAATGTATTCTTTAAGGTGTCCCGAATAAAAGTTCTCATATGCACAAGGTCACAAAAGTCCCTAGGTTTCGAAATACAGGCATTTGAAGGTAGCGCTCAGAAAGTTGAAAATCATATAATATGAACATCGTCATTTCATGACCTTCAAGTGCCTTTACCTCGAAACCTAAGGACTTTTGGGATCTAGTACACACAAGAACTTTTTTTCGGGAGACCTTAAAGAATCCATTCCAGGCAGTTTAACCTCAAACGACTGAACGTCTTTTTCTTGGTATTTTGTGCGAGGTCGTTCATAAGTATTTTAATTAGATGTTTCCCAGTATACTTATAAATTAGAGGCACTTACACCGTATTCATTAAACAAACAAAGAATAGATCTACCCCTCAATACTACCCGAACGCTTTGCTTTTTTTTTATCGATAAAGTCTAATAAACGCCGAATTTCTTCGTAGCTAGCTTGTTAGGGACAGATTAGGCTACAGTATAAAAGTACTCAATTATAAATAATAATAAAAAATTATTTTTATTCGATTTCAGTAAATATTGTTTTACTTGAGACTAATTTGTTTCAATACTTTTTCAACTGCGCAGGCATCGCTCAGTGATTGGATGGGAGATATCGACATATCGAAAACAAGCTACTGACCCACTGGGGGAAACGCCTATACTGCGGAGGGCAACCTAGTCACCCCTAATTCGCTGACTGACGCATGCGTAATTGTGAAGTCGGCAACCCTTCTAACAACTCTCAGTGGGAGTTGCTGATGTAGAAGCAAATGTGCGCACATTACTATACTCTGTTCCCCGAGAGATGGACCTGAAGAAGCACATGGGGGTTGTGGTTTATCGATGAAGGATTGTTCTTACCCTTTTTTTTACACGTAGTTTCTTCATTTCTCTTCTTATTGGTCCTTTGGACCAAGTTGAATATTTATTACTTTCCTTGGGTTTCTTTCTCAAATTTTTGGAAAGATTTTTACCAGATGTTAGCCATGAAAGAAGTGGACCTCACCGCGTGCAGCTCTCGAGATCGAAAAATTAAAAAGTTAAAAATTAATATTTCTCCAATCACCGACTAGAAAGTAATATATTCGGAATGTACACATTATTTTGAATCCAACGACATGTAATTTGTCCATAAAGGTTGAAAATTGGAGAACTAATTAATACTAAAGTAAAATATTTAGCTAAAGTTTCTTCAATTAAACTTCTTCAAATCTTCAACTTTTTGAAGTAAGTAATATATCATTGGAATCGGAAAAATTCGTAGATGCTGATTATATTATTTTCAAATCGCTAATTGCAAAATTGACCCCTGGTCAAAAGACCCCTGGTGCAATAAGGTCGCCGAAACAGATATCAGTGAAAACCCAAACTGCCGACCAGTGTCGTAAATCAATCAAGAAAAGAGTTTTTCATGAAGTTGAAGGACTTCACTTCGGATTGGCTGAAATGTGTCAAGAAATCCTGCCTTCTTGAAAAAATTTAACAATAGGCTGCGCGAAGAAAACCAAAATTGGTCTTTCTTCAGGTCCTTCTCTCGGGGAACAGAGTATAGAAAGTCAGTAGGTCAAGGCCGTCTGGCTTAGAGGAAATGAGTGGAACGAGATTGACCTACCAAGAAAATAAACTGAATAAAGAACACTTGTTGCAATACTTCTTTGGGATCGGCTTTTCTAGCAACGAAGACATATTTTTCTTTCTTATTTTAGCATCGACCCAGTAATATATGCGGAGGATCAAGGGGGGGGGGGTGAACATCTTAATAATGTGGCGTTACACGGCGACCATACTGAAACTTCTGATAGGTTCCTATATGGTTGTTATAACAACCATATATAAGTAATGCGATTACAGTCATTTGCTTATTACGACGTATATCACCTTTCAAATAAATCCAATACTTCAGATTACTCGACCACCTGATTGGATTCCCCATTTTGTTTTCAACCATTTCATAATCAGCGATCTCGAAAACCACTATTGTCCACATTTCACTATCTCGAGGGGGAAAAATAGGTGATTTTCAAGAATTTTTTTCTCAGCAACTACTTTATATAATTGAATGAAATTTTCAGCGTTCATTTATGCCATCTCAAAGTTTACAAAAACAATTTTTTTACATAACATTATCATTTAGATTACGTATTATTTAAAAATAAAGAAAGTGTCTAAAAAAAGGCATGTCCGTTGCGTGCACGATATCTCGAATCAGCATCATCTTAAACAAATAAATCAGAAATTTTCTTGATGAGTATGACCATAGCTCTGACGTGACGAAGCGGATTTCTTTTATTTTGCAAAATAACAACATGGCGGCAGTTTGAACAAAAAATTTCCAAAAATCGTGTTTTTTTGCCCTTTTTTTGGTAATTTAACTCTGATAAAATTAAAAAATTGAAAAACCGCTTCATCACGTTGTAGATATTTATGTTTAGAATAAACGTAGCAAATTTGAAAGTAATCGTTTAAAAACTTGTTGAGAAATCGTTACTTACACCTAATCAGCGATCCCTGCTTTGCATAAATTCTTAGAAATGCAACATTTTCTTCACATATACACATTTAAAAATAAACAGCAATAATTCCGAATATGCATCAAAAACAATTGCCGAATTTCTGTATGAAATTTTGATATGATATTTCTGAATATATAACCTATCGAAAAATGCAAACAAAAAAAATCGATTTTTCAAAAGTGAAATAGTAGAATGACCCCTTGAGTAAATCGAATAATGTGTTAGCATACGCGACCACCATAATGGATCCGCGAATTCGTTTTTCAAATTTTGACTTGAGATTTGTTGCAAAAATCAACTAATAATGAAGTGTGTCCCACTGTTCGCTGTATACAGGAATGGCATACTTAAATTGACTCATACTACTCATGCCTAACAAAACTGGATTCGACTGCTTAAAACACCACATAATGGGCACAGAAAAAACTAAAGTTAAATTTAGTTGCATGTAAAATTTTCCGCTGATAAAGTTTACATGCTATTTGGCGAAAGATTATCCTAGGATGGAATAAAAGCTGTCGTCCGCTATGCCCTTAGCAGCAATGGGAAAACGACAAAGTATGAGTGGATTCGAGATATAAATCAGGACACCAGATTTGAAACAACTATTCGCTTACTTCAATATTAATTTGAAAATAATAAGACTTAGAAAATTCAATAGTTAAAATGTGTTACAGGTACATTTTGGAACGGTTTAAAATTGAATGTATTTCGGTGAAGGTTTAAGCGAGGCTAGGAGAATAATTCTGACAGCCGGGAATCCCACTTCTGTTCCAATTTAATTAAGTTAAAAGACGGTAGATAGCGCTGGCGTGCTGATTCTCGTGACTTTTCGAATAAAAATGGAGCGATAATGAGGCGAAAGATTATCCAGGCTAGGTTAAAAATCGAAAATTATCTTCGATTCGTGTAAAGCTTAACCGGCAAGGTTATTTTTTGTTGCGGCGAGTCTTTCGCCTGGAATCGATGTAAACTTTATGTTTCGTTTTTTCTGTGGGCTGGATCCTGTTCCTTTTCGATGTTGTTGTTTTATAAATTCTCAGCGTTAAACTAGGACGATTGTGGACTTTATTATTCAAACAAAGAGAACGACAGAATGAGAAACTTCACCAATATGTATTTTTTTTTCTGAGAAGAAAAAGTTTGGATGAAGTCGCTATGCATTGGAATGAAAGGACATAGAATTCAGGAACATAAGTTCTGCAACACCCACCTCAAAAGTTGACCTTTTCATGCTGTTGAATGGTGTATAAAGGACCTTATTTGAGCAGACTGTGCGCGAAACAATTTTCGCACATGCACAGTTTGAATATGGCTTACTTTATGCACTGGTGAAAAACCTGCGCATGCGCACTTTCGAGATGAGATACTTTAGACTCTGGCACAGGTAACTTTAAACACTGGTTTTGGTATCTTCTTGAAATAAATTTTGATTTAACTTGAACAAATCTTTTAATGATTGAAGTTTTGTTTTTAGGGTTTTTTTTTGCCAAAATTTGGCACAGAAAAAGGGCATAGGCCCCAAAAAGTTTGTTTCCATACCATTTTTTTTAACAATTTTTGTTTTCAACATTTTTTTTTTCAACCATTTTTTTACAACATTTTTTTTCGCCAATTAATTTTACACATTTTTTTGCCAACATCTGAATTAAAAAAAAATGTTTCAAGCTTTTGTTTTCAAAAAAATAGTTTACGAAATTTAAAAATCTTTTCTTTCAAGATTAGTATTTTTCGTTAACTCCTCCTAATACAACTTTTTCGGGCAGGCGTTGCAAAAAATAGCGTGTGTTACACATGCGCATAGGTGATTGCTAACTCGTGTGATTGCATCATTCGCCTGCGGCTTATGCTGCAAAATTCACACTCGCACACAATCAACTATTTTGCGAACTTGTGTTACAAATATATTAGGGTTTTATATTTGAGCCAATATTTACAAACGATTTATATAAAGAATTACTTAAATTCTTGTTCTTGGATATGCTTAAACAGAGAAAAAAAACTTTTTTAAAAGTAAAAATGCCTATATCTCCTATTGAAGTAATGACCAGAATAAAAAATAACGGTAAATTAACAACTACAATTGCTGTAAGTATTCTACTAAGCTAACTGTAAATTTCTAGATTTTCTACTTAACACGGCTTTTTTTTATCAAGCAACAAAAGTAATGCATTATACTAAATCATTGAACTATGCCCTCTCATTAAAAAATACTTCTATTTATAAAATTTTTACTATTCGTACTTGGCTTCATTTTTTGATTACAAATCTTAGAGTAACTCTGATCATAA
>CAKNWW010126352.1:1409-11725 GCA_932074435.1 Andricus kollari | reverse complement strand
GGACTCACTGCAAAGATAATATCTTTGCCCACTGTAGATGATAGTTGCGATGTTGCTAGGGGCTTGGTCTAATAGCTAGTAGGATGTTGATGACCGCTTTAAAGGGTTGAATTTCTTATCGCAGTATCCCTGAGCGACTTTTTCATATTATACATTATTAACAAATTATATTCATTTACCTTAGAGTTTAGAAAGAGAATCGCACAGACTTCTGATGAAACAAGCAAATTCAAAAGATCCACCTCACTTGAAGTTCAAGACAGAATTTTAAGGACAAGTGTTGAGTTGAGGAGTTTACTCTTTACGTCTTTGACCAAGTTCATGATAATCCCCCCACCTAACTGACCCTTCCCACAAGAAAATTTCGCAAGCAATTATATTGTGGCTTAAATAAAAATGATAAAATTTTTCACCAGCTTAACCTTTTCCCATAAAAGTAAAAACATTTCAACAAAAATTTCTACCACATTCACCGTGGGGCTGAACCAATAATAATTGCAAGGTGCTTTTATCTGGGATTTTCTGGATGATTATTTATTATGATTATGGATATACACGCACCTTTTAATTAAAGTTGATTCAGTTATTGAATAATCGATCAGTAATATAATTTCAACTAACTTGGGGTCCCACTTAACGTACTTCCTGCTTGCTTTTCCTTTGAGAGTAACAGAAACTTCTCCCTCCGCTTTATTTTCTCCTCACTTACGTACGTTGAGAAACACGTTTTATGCCAAGAGAAATTTTGAGTTTCATTGGTTGGTTGAAATAATTTTTGGAAACGCTGAGCAATGTCATCGTTTCTTTATTCCGCAGCTTTCTTAATCGTTTAAAAACTGCCTTTTTGCGGCTTACGAATTAGATTTTCTGACTTTTCACGAAACAGACACTGCACTTCACTATTATTGATTTGATCACACTTTTGTCTTAGATCTATTGACATTATGCAAATGCAATATCCAGCATATCTAAAAACACTAAGGCAAAGCTATAATATCAAAGCAACAAGAAGCGGACGCGCTGAGATTTGTTCGTTCGCTCGTGGGCTCGAAGCTACTAAAGTCTGAGGTTTATTCCCAATTATTATTATTATTATGGTCGGTTTAATTCGATGAAAAATTATATTAACAAAAAGTTATCTCTTATAGGTATATTCCGAACACGGTATCTTTGGCTACATGGCATGGCTATGTCGTGACGAAATTGTTTATTGTTTATGTAACTGGAGTAGGGCCGAGCAGAACGTGTGATCATCGAAAGAAATGCTTACAGAATATTTGACATAAGAAAGAAGTGCCATCTGAGTACTCTTAAATAATAGTTACTTTTTTATTTTATTTTAAATAAAGTGTTATTTCTCACCAACTATTTCCTATAGGGTAGGGTGGGGCGAGATGAGCATAGTTGTCTGTTTAACGTCAGTATTTAAAATATCCCTAGCGGACCGAATGAACGGAACGGATACGCTCCCTGGCGGACCGGCCGAACGCAATCATTACGCTATAGCGTAATAGTAAAGTAATGGTAAAGTAATGTTAAAGTAATATGGCATTATAATTATTGAAAGAAGCAAAATAAATATGTAAACTGTTGAAACTATAATAATACGTTAAAATTTACGTTAAATGATCATGCCGTAATTGCAACAAGTTGATTTTTCAGCGTTGAAAAATAAAAAAACAAAGTGGCTGTAATTGAAGTCGGGCCCCTGCATATTGGCAACCTGCTTCAAGCCCCCGTTAGCAGACTGCAATGACAGACACATTATTTTTTCATTTTTTAACGCTGAAAAAGAAACTTGTTGCAATCACGGCATGATCATTTAACGTAAATTTTAAAGTATTATTATAGTTTCAACAGTTTACATATTTGTTTTGCTTCTTTCAATAATTATAATGCCATATTACTTTAACATTACTTTACCATTACTTTACCATTACGCTATAGCGTAATGATTGCGTTCGGCCGGTCCGCCAGGGTTAGTATGAATTTGATTATTATTATTGGGCGGAAATTATTCCTTGAACATTTCTTAAGAGGTGACTATACTTTAATTCACAAAAAGTTCATAACTAATACTTCTTTTTTCCATTTTTTCGAAAATCAAAAATCGGAAGTCGAATTTTTAGATCACCCTATTACACATATTTAATTATTACACATTTTCACGATTATACATGATATATAAAAAAAATTAAAAAATTAAGAAGAAATGTTCTCTTATTTTGGAATTTTGGTAAGAAGTAGAGGAAACTGTTTTTGTTCCTACGCTCCTGATCCAATAAAATCAGCAAAACTACAGACTGTTCACTGTTGGAGATTTCGAGGGGCTGCGCGCTACAGAGAGCTACAGAGTCCATACATAGTGCAGACGAGTTGGTGGTGTCGTTTCTTCCGTCAGCTGGATGGATGGCACATCGAATGGAGGCTTGATACTGCTGTTCCTGTCAAATCGAAAAATTTGCGAAAATCCGAAATATACAACGACTTTACGAAAATGGCGGAAGTGACTGATTTCGGTCCTCGAAAAACTATGCTTATCTTAGCGATTGTCGCAGGGTGTTTTGCTGTTTTGTTTCCCAAGATTTTCTACCCCATGCTTACTGGATCTGTCAATTCGCAACATTCTACGCCCGTCGAAGGTTCCGGTAAGTTTTTGTCATTCTGAATACTTATCTATGTAGCTTAACAAACTTTAGTTCCATTATATATTGTAAATTATAAGTTTGGTTTCATACATATAAGTGGGATTTAATTACGAATTTTTATTTTGGCCGTGGCTACATGTACCGAAATATCGGTACAAATAGGTGGCTTTTTTCGGTACAAACAAGGGGAGCTGAAAAATGGGCTACTTGTACCGAAATTTCAGTACGTATAGCTGGATTTTTTTCGGTACGCGTAGACACTTCATTTTATTTTACTCGGGATCAGCATAATTGACTTCGAAAATGCGCAAACCCTTCAAAAACAGTTTTAATATGCATATTTTTATATACTTTTCCAATCTGCACATTTTTGGCAGTTAGTCAATCAGTTATAAAATTAGAACGAGCTCCAAATATGTTACATTCTGTAGTTTTTTATATATATACTGATACTATAATAAATGTGTGGTTTTACTTTTTATATGGCGGCTTTGTTTGTTTACACTTACATTTTTACACAAGTATTCTTATATGGACTTATACAATTAGGATTATAAAAAATTTCAATAATCTTTTTTGTATTTACATCCATTCAATAATACATTTTCTTACAATTAGAGATTCTCTGATTTTTGTAAAAAGGGTTGTATATACGAGTGTTCACATAATCCAAGTTTTATTCAAAAGCCTATAATTTAAACTCTTGAATAAAGTGCAGCAATTTTAATTAATCCAGACGTTAATTATTTGGCAACAAAGGTTGTTTTCTTTAAATGTTTGAAAAGGTACTCTGAACCGATTTTATAGAAAAAGTATATTAGAGTATATTAATTTCTTAACAATATTTCATGCATTACTTTCATATTTATATTTATCATCTTGTCAAAAATGCAGGTAATAGGTAATTATAGTTATTATAGCGTAAATTAATACTTGATTTTAATTTAATAAATAAATGTGAAGTAGATATTTTTCAATAAAAACTATAAATTACGATTAACTGTATTGCATCTGCAGTTAAGAAAAGTAACAATGGAGGTATACATTGCCAATATAATAATTACAGGATATATATAGAAAATCAACATATTCTTCACTTGGAATCTGCGATTTGAGTTTCGATTACAATCATATATTTTCTATTACTCGGATGGTTGAAGTTTTAAGCATTTTATTTTGTACTTTTATTCTCATTTGTTGCAATCTACTTTTCATTTTTTAATATTATATATTTCACGAAAATCCAAAAATGTTTCCAAAAATGGTGGTACAGTACCCTCCCACTTATCGCACTACCAGATATCGCGACTTCCCCTACTTCTTTTGCTCCCATTGCCGACACATGTAAGCGCACGCATTAAACAAAATGCTCGCGCGTAAACATAATTTTTTTTCTAAATATTGACATTCAATTGCATTCAATGTATCCTACTTAAGAGGTTAATACTTGATTCTTTCTTTAATTTGAAGTACCTAATTCATAAGTGGCTAGCAATTCTAGGCCGAAAAAGAAACAAACTTAAATGCCTGCCTATCCAGAATTCTCAAACATTAAACTTTTTTTCAAAGAACACTTGTAAGACAACACTAAGTTTTTTATGATTCGTAGGTAAAATTAGTATAATGACCTTTGAATATTCTCTCCTACTTGTTTACTCAACTGTAAAATTTCGACATTAAATTTTTTGAATAGATTCGATTTTCTCAACGTAGTGGGGGAACTCATTTAACGCGAATCCCAGTCCCAGCCTCTCGCGATAAGTGAGAGGGTACTTTACATACATTGTTTTACTTGAAAAAGATTTCAAAAATGGAAGAAAAGTTGTTCCTTACAATACCTATGAAATTATTTGTTAAGTATTGTATTGTATAATTTTCAGATCAAACTTTTATTATATTTACCTATTTTAAATTATGATTCTAATCATCGAGAAACCTCACAATGGCCGCAGGTGATGAAAAACCAGGAAACCAGAGAAATGTCAAGGACTTTTGTTGGTTAGCCAAAATTCAGGAATTATAAAAAAAAATAATTTAATTTTGCAAGAATCGTGGGATTTTTATAAGTATTTACCTGAGGGGAATTTAAGAATATTTAATTTGACAAAAATACGAATACACTCAACTCCCGATATAAGAGCCCCCTGTTTACGATATTCCTAGAATTGATGGCCTCCACAGTTTTGTGATGAGAGGAGCCGCGTGGCCGAAAGAGAGGATGTGCTCAGTCAAGCGTGACAAACAGCTCGAAGGGCCGCTCTCTCAGCGCGTTAGTTGCATCAGGTTGCGTTGTGTTTCCAAATCCAACAGAAATGATTCATGCGACCCTGTCTATTTACTTTTGGATTCCTCCGACTTAGGATCAAGACTAATGCAAGCCATGCCCTAAACCTTTCTTATATCGGGAGTTGAGTGCAATTTCAAATTTTAATTTCAAAGCATTTAACAAATCAGTGCAATTATTTACAAATGAAACCATTTAATAATATCTTCTCGTGAACAGAAACGTTAAAAATAATAAAGCTTCAAATTAAAATCGTGCAAAGTAGTACATTCAAGTGTTAAATAATTGAGCAGTTTTGTATGCTTCATTTTTAACCTGTCAAATTGAAATTGGCCTGATCTCGAAAATCTTCACTTTTAAAGGGGTACGTTTTTATTACATATTTTAAGATTTTGAAAGCCTTTAATTTAAAACTATAACATCTTGAATACTTCTAACTTGTAATTATGCATTTCCAAGCACTTCAAATCCAAGCTTACTAGATTTGGAACGCTTTGAGTTGAAGATTGTTCAATTTTAAGTGCAATTTTTATTAGTGTACAATTTTAAATGCTTCTGTTTGGAGATTATCTCATTTTGAGGACTTTGAATGTAAACTTATTCAACTTAGAATATCACAGAAAATTTAATATTGAACGTTTGAATTGAAGTCTATTCAAATTTGAATATTTCATTTTCAATTTTAAACCTTTAAAATTTATGGTTACATCAGATTAGTTTCTTTAATTTGGAAATCAATTTTGATTACTTCAATTTATGAATTGTTCAGTTTCCAAGGCTTGAATCGTAAAATTTGAATGAACGAGAAAACGTTTTAAAACCCCAGAAAATTCCGGCAAGAGATCGGGAATTCTTTTCTGAGATTTTAGTGGTCACTCTTAATAAAAAAAAGATTTTTTTTCATGATAAAAGTAATTATTTACCTGACTGTATAATTTCTGTTTAATATTTAACATAAACTTCCGTTTCGAACTCCCATATGATAAACTTAACATAGCTAGAAACTTACAATTAAATAAATTTAACTATCTTTGCTCACAGGTCTAAATAGCTTTATGCATAAAAAGCAAATTTTCATTCGATTTATTATCATTTTATTAGCCTGCTGCGACGTAATATTCGAAAGTGATGTAAATGCTGTGGATATCATGCAAGAAATGTGCCGAAATGTCCTGAGGCATCATCAAGTTGACCCGCGAGTTCGAGATGCACTTACAATGGGAAAATTGACCCCACAAAGTGCTAGTCTTTGTCGAGAAGAAGTTCTGACGAGGTGCGGCATTGATTTATCAGCCTTTTTGGCAGAAAGAGAAAGACTAGGAAAATCTTATAAACAAGTTCTGGAGGAGATTAGGTCATTCAACAGTTCTCTATGTCTAAAATTGAATTTTGGGATACCTCTGTCGCAACTGGGAATACCACATCTTATACGATATCATATTTTAATGCCTCACAGTAAGAAACTTCTGAAGCATTCTTGTGATCTACTAACATTTTTAATAATGGTATATACCTCCGTAAACCGATTCTATACAAATCTTGTAATTTTGACGCTATTCCCTGAAAGAGGCAATTTTTGAAGTAAAATTTTTGAAGTATATTCAAGTATGAGCAGATCAAGAATCTCTTCATGATCAGAGTGAACTTGGCAGAGGGTGAAATGCACTTTCTGTTATTGACACTCATACTAGTTTCGCGAAGAATATTTGTTCTTATAGCAATTAATTATATATACAATATTTTTTGTCGAGATTGTTAGCGTAATTCAACAATATCGCAGAATGAGTAACACATTAATATATTATAAGGATGCTTTACTAATGCGGATCTTAAGAATAGGAAAACCTGTTCCCAAAATGAACTAAAACAAATTTTCTCTGGATTGGGTCATCGGGTATATATGGCATGCAGACTCGGGCTCGTTCATTTTATGATGGCAAAATGCCAAGAAAAGGAACATAACAGTTGCCCACGAGGGTTGGTTCACTGTCAGTCTAAAATACCGGTTTTTATGAATATATAATTCACACACTAAAAATATAGAACAAGTTTATTGAATTTTCATTCCTTGATTATTTTTTTTTTTTAACGAAACTTAAATAATACATTAGATTACTTATTATTTTTGGAAAATGATTAATGAAAATGTCAGCAATTGATTAAACACACAAGCATAGATTAATTGTTTATTCTATTAACCATTCTCTTAAAAACTTTAGATTAATGTGGAAGGCTGCGATTAAGCATTGCAGTTTTACATTTTTTTTTTTTAGTGAAAAGTGATTTAAAATATATTCTACACGTAGGTGTCATAAGGCAAGAACGCCGAACTCCTCCTCATGCCGGAGGTCTTCATCCAGCATTGAGAGAAAGAGGTAGAGCAATTCCTTCTTCACATATTGTGCCAAAGATTCAGGGTAGGCCCGATCACGTCACTTCACCTATAAAAATGAGACCCACAATGGGAGGAGCTGGACACGTTGTGGCAGCACCAAAAGGAAACTCCACTATGGGAATTATTATGCCTTTGTACACTGTGGGCATAGTGCTCTTTTTCCTGTACACCATGTCCAAGGTAAACCACATACAATTTGAAATTTGCGATGTACCTTGCCTAAACAAAAAAGGAAAGTGTTTCATGTTTAAGACATTTTTAATTGAAGTACCCAATTTTAATTCTTAAAGTTGTACGATTTCGAAATGAAATACTCAAAACTATCCAATGTTAAAATACCTTACCTATACATTTCTATTCGACGTGTCCAAATGATAAGGTTCCATCTCGGAGAGATTAAATGAAAAGGTGCTAACTCGTGGAGACCGAAATTCAGCTAACTCGTGTGGTGAACTCTCGAAGCTTCAAAATCCCATATAAACTGTATTGGGAACGTCAGCGCCCTAAACTGTGTAGCACCTTTTCATCTGGTCTTCACGAGTTAGCACCTTTTCGTTTGGTTTCTTCGATAAGGAACCTTGTCATTTGGACACGTCGAATTGTAATATATGTTCGTATGGTTTATCTCATAGACATTAGGGTGCTTCATGTTTACAAGGAAACCACCTTTTTTTTTGCATTTTTTGAAACCCTACTCCCCAATTTTCTTTCTTCTTTTGTAAAAATTATTTCCTACCTTTAACTGTATTTTTAAAAGATAGGCCCGAAATTGTACGTGGCAAAATAAAATTCTTTTGAGGTATTTATTAACCTTGAAACATGAAAGTATGTAGTCTTAATACAATTAAAGTTCTAAAATGATCCCTAAGAATTTTCTGCTGAAGGACAGAAATTCATTCAAATTTCCTGAAATCATTCAGAATTAAATGAGTTTTCCTGTCGATTGTTTACTCGAACGAAAATTGAATTTAAAAAATGAAAGAGACGAAATTTTTGACTTCACTTTTAACTAAACCTTCGCACACAGTGTTACGTCATATATTGCCATTTGTAATTTTACAGAAATAATTAATGTGATTTTTATTTTATTTTTTTAGATTGCTTAAGGACAATAATTGTTAGTTTTATTTAAATTTTTAATTTATAGGTACTGAGAAAAAGTTCGGATAGCGAGATCATTTTGAATCCCTATCCAAACGCAGAAGCTGAAAGGGAATTTCAAAAGATGGTCTTTAATCCCGAGGTGTTTACTACGGCAATCAGTGGGGGCACGAAGTATTTTCAAAAAGAACGTACCCCGTCACCAATGAAGCCTGCTCCAACGATAGAAGAGTTGAATGAACGTAAGTTCTTGAACCTACTACCCATTAACAGTATTCACACTTAGCATTTTAAAGAATTCGATTCAAACATTCTCTTTAGTTTATTTCACTGTAGTCTTGTTAAAGTTCAAAAGCGAAGTATTTGAGGGTTGCTAAAGTCATTATTCGAAAACTAGGAGGAGACTTAAACGTAACTGAATTGGAAGAATAGTAAAAGGGCACATTAATTATGTCATTATGAATGCAAACTGCTCAAAATTATATATTAATTTATTATATTTCATATTTTGAGAAATAAACGTTTTAAAACTTTAAAACCGAAATTATTCTATTGGAATCATGTCAACTCGGAGTAAAGTAAGCTAAAAAAGATTGATAGCTTGATTCGATTTGGTAATGTTGCACATGCTGGAACACTAGACGCAGCAGGAGATATAGAGATAGATCAGCTTCGGCGACGATTGGTCGAGACGGAAGCAGCCATGGAACGAATTGTTGTTCGGATGGGCAACTTATCTCGTTCGGTTATGCATATATCAAGCCCGCAGCCCGAATTCAAGGTTCATTGTATACCACTTTTAAAAGTCTTTTGATCGATCTCTTAGATGATGTACAAACGTTGCACGTTGCTGTGTTTTTTTAATGCATTTTAAGCTTTCCCGTCCTGAGTAATCGCAATATTATTTGTGATAAAAACTTTTTTAAGGCCAATAATTCTCAATCATTAAAATTTGATTGAGTTGAGGATGAGATTATGGGTATCTGAAAGTTAACTTTTTCCCTTATAGTTGAGGAAAAAAATCAAAATCTTAAAGAAACCTATCGAGTAGTCTTATTTGTACACATTTCATTTTCGTAGAAATTCATTCATTCTTTTGTCAGTCTTCACCTATTTAAATGAATAATGAGTACAGTCTCACTCACAAGCATGAGACCATATGCTTTTGGTTGATAACTGAAGTTCTTTAATGTTAATTAGTTGAAATTTTTCTCCTAAATAGGTAGAAAGATATCAAAATTCTTTATAAAATAAACCTAGGATAAAATTATTTTTCCAGTTTATTAAGCATGTATTGTATAAGTTTAGTGCAAAATTCAATATTTTCGTAAAAATTAAGTTACATCTAAAATAATAAACCTTTTTCAATATTCTTAAGCTCATTTTAAAGAAAAATTTCGATAGAAGTGCACTAACTTATTACCATTATTGTGCAATTGCTTGCTTACGTAGTGCATGATGTTAAAGTTGAAACAACAAAAGTTGAAGAAATTCCAAGATATCTCATCTCTAGGAAAATAATTATACAGATTTAAAGCATATATGTTTTACAACAATATTTCTTTCAGCAGAAAAAAATGTATAAAGAATAGTGATGAGTTGGGGATGCTTCTGTAGAAATTTATTTAAAATTTAAGAAAACATTAAAATTTGTACTATTTTTGCGTTATGTTCTTGCAAAATTAATAAATGACTTCATTTGCACCTCATTTTATAGAGTATTATGATAGCTTTTAACCTATTTAAGCGTAAAACTTTGAACTCTTGTGTAATTCACATTAAAAAATCTTAAACTATCATAGAAAAATAGGTGGTCTCATACTCGTGACCCGTACTATGTTTAGCTAAACGGCTGAGTCGGCTGTTGGGCTACGACACACACACACAC
>CAKNWW010126260.1:933-12514 GCA_932074435.1 Andricus kollari | reverse complement strand
TGTGTGTGTGTGTGTGTGTGTGTGTGTGTGTGTAAAGAAGATTGGAATATGGTATTAATATAATAAAATACGGGAAATATATTTTTTATACGTCATTTTACATTTTCTGTCAAAAATATTAATGCATTATTATTATTGTTGCCAGTGTAGGGGCTAGAGCACCAATGTAGGGCTTGCAGCAACAATGTAGGTTGAAATGTAGACCCTACTTTGACGCTTGACAGTTATAGGATCAAAGTAGCGCCTAAATTTCGACTCGGGAAGTGTAATTGAAATTTCAACGATGCATTTGAAATTTCAACCACATGTAATTGAAATTTCAGTAACGAGGAAAAAAATGTTTCGGTACAATTAGTGAATTTCAAGGCAATTATAATTTTTCAAAAATCTTAAAGAAAACCCATGAAGATTCCTGAAAAATACTGTGCTTTGAAATTCACTAACTGTACGGAAAAAATTCTGATAAGGAATCAGTGAGTTATTTCGTACGTTTGTGTCGTGTGATCCATGAGATTAACAAAGTCCATATAATATTTAGGAAAATAAGCAACTTTAAAGCAGAAAAACAAAAGGTCCGTTGGAATTATATTACCATAATGAGTTGCGCGCCCAATCAAACTTTTCAACACTCGTTTTTGTAAACATAGCCTAAAAAAGCATACAGCAGTTAGTACCAATAGTCTGATAGAAATTTTCCCATTATGATAATATTAATCCAACGTACCTTTTGTTTTATTCTTTTCCTGAATATTATATGTCCTTTACTAATTTCATGGATCTCACGACACAAACGTACGAAACAACTCCTCGTGGGACTTTGTCTTGCTGGGGTCTGGCCTGGCCAGAAGTATGAGGGACTATTGTGTATGCGCAAACGGCTTATTGAATTTTCAACTACATTTCGATGAATTTTATTTCAACTCCGTGGATGAACGAGGTTTCAGCCACAAAAGTAGTTGAAAAGTGGTTGAATTTTCAACATATTTCTAACAGTGTACATTCCCAGACAATAATATGCGCGCACGGTGCCGCGCACGGTGCAGGCACGAGTGCGAATAAATCGTCACGCGTGTCACGCAGATCACCAAACAGATGTGTCCGCATATGCGTGACATATGCTTCGCACGTCGTGCGAGTCGCACGCGTGTCGTTGAAGTGCATTCCCTCTAAGGCTAGCTAAAAATATTGAAAATCATAATGAATTTTACAATAATAAGAAATTGTATAAATAAATAAGAACATAAATTTTATTAAAATACAAATACAAAATTTTTTAAATCCAAAAATAGAGAAAACAACGTGTACAAATTTTGAGCAAAAGTCGAGAAGGAAAGTACTTCTGTAACAATTGTTAGGGTTTCGGATTTTATTATACTCATTGAAATTCTTTTAATACCGATTTGTGCAGACTGCAATTTTCAATTCTTGAAGATTCCAGAAAAGTTTCCTCTGACAGATTTTTGTCTTTGTGACCTTCCAAACTTTTTCCATATTTATCAGTAGACCTCAAGATAGTCAAGATATTCTATCCTTTCTTTCTACAAGGGCATTCTAAAACTACAAATGATTTTCTGATTTTTTATGTTTTTTCATATATATACACGTGGAAAAAGTGAGATTTGTTAACCTAACTTTAAATTTTCTGCTATTTAGAAGAAAATATATATTTATATTTTTCTTTACTTACCAATTTCTTGAACACAATTCGTGGCACGCAAACATTAATTAATGCTCAAATATACGAAGAATAATATAGCAATGATCGAGTTCGTTGAAATTTTACAACAACTGGAAAAGCACTAGCGTACATCACACCATGACGCTCACATAACCTCACCGATGGCAACGTCGGCATTGATGTTCGGTGAACCGTGAAGTTTGACAACTCTGCATATGTACAATACAGGTACAAATATCATTTGGAATAAGATAAATACGTCAATAATTTCAAATAAGATATTAATTTGATTCAACTAAATCGAATTTGCTCAGTAAAAAATATTCTTGATATATTGTTTCTATTTATTCAGCAAGGACTACGACGAAATATGAGTGATGGCTGAATGATTCTCATTGTGCATGCACGCATGCACCCATCACTTTATCGCGGAATGTGCTTGCCATTTGTGTGCGATATGGGTCGCACCGTGCGACTCGCACGAGTGCTTGAAGCGTGTGTCGCACGATTGTTATCTGGGTTGAATCACGTCGACATTCAACTTGTAGAATTGTTGTTGAATTAATAATCGATATTCAAAAAATATTGGTTTTAGACCATGTAGACAAAAAGCATTAACATCATATTATTTACGATATTTCGCTGGTCGAAAACCATAACATCAGTTAATAAAAATGTATACTATTTTGTTTGACGACGGTGCAGTTACAAGTTTTGTTGCACAATCGGAGTGTAATGTGAAGAGTGATCGTCCGCTGAATCGTAATGTACAATATTACGATACTCTCACTGTAAAAAGAAAGTATCATTTCAAGGCTAGTTTTCGGTATTGAAACAGTCCTCCAAAAATATAGTCTCGGGTGGCTTTTGCCACTTTATTTTGATGCCACTAAACGACGTTTTAGTACAACTTTTTTGGATCAAAAGGGCCGAAGTGAGAATCAAATCCTTGCTGTTTCAAATGTTTTCTGTTTCTTTTAAGCATAAAGTTACAAGCAATTAAAACAATACTCCCTGTGCATTATTTTAGTTCGCTAGTACGTACCACTTTTCAACCTGAAGTTAGCAAAGTAAAATAGTACGAACGATGGCTTCAAATCAAGACGATTTGGTATTATAACAGGACGCTAAAAAAATAATGTTAAATTAAAATGGAAGCATAGTTTTAACACTGCTAGGCTGTCGCATAAAAAAGCGTAAATGCACCGGAGTGACATAAAAGATCTTAATTCTGCATTTATTTAGGGTGCTGATTACTTTTTTGTGTAAAAGTCCGCAATACCATATACAGTTTCTATGCCTGCTATGATATAATTGTTTAATAAATTAAAATTTAAACCCTTACAGAAGAAATACCGATCTTACAGGATATATATAAGTTAGTGCATCTTACATGCTTATTATCAATTAATGATATTTTTAATGACAGGTGATATCTAAATATTATTTTTTTAAACAAAATGCCGGAAGAAACCGTGCAGGAAAAGAAGCGTGAATTTAAATGGGTGACTGTGCTCTGGTATATTCATCTTCATGTGCTTGGCTTGTATGGTCTCTTCCTTCTCATTACAGAAGCTAGATGGCTGACAGTAATATTTGGTAAGAATTAAGCTTAATTAAAAATTCAGTAGATTGATCAAAATTGTGGTTTTTGAATATATTTTTTTTTATTACAAAAGATGTTTTTCCGAGAAAATATCAATATTTAAAATAATCTCAAGATTCAAATGATTTTTTTAAGAATACATCTATTTTGCAAGAGAAAATTTTTTTATTTCAACAGAAAAAATATGATTTTTCAGCCCTCTTAATAATGGGCCTCAGTTGCCTGGGTATAACTGCCGGTGCTCACAGACTTTGGGCCCATGAGGCATATGTTGCCTCAGGACCTCTAAAACTCTTGTTAATGTTGGCTCATACACTCGCTGGTGTGGTAGGTACCAATGCTTAAACATTAATTAAAATCTTTTTCTGATTAATTTATTTTACTTTCAAATTCACTGATTTATAAAAATGCTTTTTTTTTACTAGGGTACCATTTATGACTGGGTGATGTTACATAGGATTCATCATAAGTTCTATGGGACAGAAAAAGATCCTTACAATCACAATAAAGGATTTCTCTATAGTCATATATTCACTAATTTAATGGCTGATATTCCTAATCGAGAAAAAGTCCAGAAGGATATTGATATGCGAGTAATTGAGGTTGATGGATACGTTTGGATTCAGAAGAGGTAATACAGATTTTAATTCATTCAGTAAGTTAGAGACATAAAAACATAATTGTGCACATTTTTAGCGAGCAAAAAGTATGGAGAGAAATAATGAATTATTTATCTGCATTAAATTTTTTTTTCCTCCATGACGTGAGTTACAAAATCAGATTGTTTAATATTCTATTGTATATTTTAGAATCCTTAATAGGTTTCAGGAAAAATATTTGTGCCGAAACAAATCACATTTTTTATGGAAAATTATACGATCTTTCAGAATTGTATTTGCTTTTGTTTATGATAGTCTCGGATAGTCTACCTTAAAAAATCATTGTTGTTGTTAAAAACCTGGTTGAATTTTCATTACCTAAAATTGTTTTATGTCTTTTTTGAAATTTCGAAAAGTAAAAATCCTACATGATTTCTAATTTTCGACAATTTTAGGTTATGTTAGCGTTTTATTCCAGAAAAGGGTATTTTCAATAAAAAATTATGAGATTTCAAAGATTATAAAATGTTCAATCTTTTACGTTCACAGAGATACTTACGTTTTCGGCAGGGGCTTGGCATGAAATTCTCATCTTTATCATCAAATATCTCGAAAACTTTTAATCGCTCTCGAGATAAACGTGAAAAACCATGATTTTTATGGGGTTCTTGTGGTTTCCACTATGAAAATCAAATTTGCGCCAATTTTAAA
This sequence comes from Andricus kollari, assembly GCA_932074435.1. Classification (NCBI taxonomy): domain Eukaryota; kingdom Metazoa; phylum Arthropoda; class Insecta; order Hymenoptera; family Cynipidae; genus Andricus; species Andricus kollari. The sequence continues at coordinate 7,920 of CAKNWW010126260.1, read as the reverse complement.
TATGATTTTCGTTATCAGGAACTATTCGGAAACTATTCGTTATCGGTTATTCGAAACTTTATCCAACATCCCTACTACGACGTTAAGCTGCCTTCTTACTATGTTCTAGAGTTCATTAGTCCTCTTAGTACATGTACCAGATATGAAACTCTTGTAATGCACCATTTCTTTAGTGCTTTAGTGACTGAACTGATTTTTACCGGCGAGCTGAAGAAGATCTTAAAAGCATCTCCAGACTAGTCTAAAAGTAAACTCTTCAGATGTAAGAGCCTTAAGTGCTAGTTGACTGTCTGAACAAATGTAAATGTGTTGGCCTTCATAAGCCCGCTTACAAATTTCCTACAAGCAAGCTTTAACATCTATTATTTCGGTCTGGAAAACTGTAGGGTACGTACTCAGCGCTATTGTCACCTGAGTTCTGGCCTTCTTCCCATAGATTCCAGCCCCTGTTCCCGAAGAGTCTTCAGAGCCATCTGTATACCAAATGAGACCTCCTGGTGTAAATAAAGCGAGCATATTATCATTGCATAGCATGCGCTTACTGATATTATGTAGATCTGTCACCTCAACATCACTAAGGTTTCCCCTAACTAGGAGTCTATAGACTTCCGCAGCCGCAAACTTCCTTACGAAAAGGTGCAACAACGGGATGTCCAGAATGACTTCAAAAGCTGCTATGGTGTTGCTTTCATAACACCAATGATCGTCAAGCAGAAAACCCTTTGGAGTCTTTCCAGTTGTTTAATAGTACTGAATAGTTCAGTACTTGGCAACCAGATTATTAACGCATATACTATAATGTGTGGGATTGTCATTGTATATAACCAGTAAGTAATCCTGAGTTTAAAGTTCCAAGTTTTCCCTATTGCGCATCTACAGGCCCAAAAGTCCCTCTTAGCTTTCTTATCATTGCGTTAACATAGAGTTTCCAAGTTAATTTTGAGTCAAATATTTCTCCTAAATACTTTGCGGACTTTTAAAATTCTACTTCTCTACTGTAGAATTGAAGATTTCTAAGACTGGGAAACTTCCTTCTTCTGGTAAAATGCATGACTTCCATCTTGTCCGGTTTATCGGACAAACAACGGTTAGGTCATCTACATAGCCTGGAGTGTAAAAACCCGATTCGTTCTAAACACGAATCAGGTCATCATGACACAAGGTGGATGAAAGAACTCCTCTCTGTGGGCATCCCCTTGGAACTTTGGCCTTCACTTAATAACCATGTAGTAAATTATGTACCGTACTGCTTTTCAATATGGAGTGCATCCACCTAATAATGGTGTCCCTATCTCCGAGTGTTTAAGCAGAACCATATATGGATTAAATTGGGTATTACTAAATGATCCCTCTATGACCACAAACGCTGCCATTGCTACTTTAACTTTCCACATTGTATTATTAATGCGGAAGGTAAACGCATAGAGAGCATCTACTGCAGATCTGCCTTTTTGAGAGGCCAGCATTGATTCCTTTTAAGTGATTTTTCCGATAGGATTTCCTCTTTCATGTAAAAAGGTCCACTAATTTTTCTAGTTTTTTCAGCATGAACTAGGTCAAGCTGATGCCACACAATGGACCCATCTAGGATTAAAATTCTTGTTGAATTAATACAGGGAATATTTTATCATCTCCTGCAGCTTTAAATGATTCAAAATGTTAAGCTACCCATCTTATTTTTGAGTAAGTGTCAATACGAATCGCTACTCTCCAATTTTCCATTCTGGCTCTGAAAGTTAGTCGCTCCTGAAGGGTATGACTATTGGCCGCCCCCTCATTCGTGTAATCCAAATCCCGTCCTGGGAAGTGAACCCTAATTAGGTGCTCTAGGATTTCATTATTCGTCCCAGCCATTTCGCTTGAAGGCAATATTAATGCCTTCAGTTGGCATGATGAGTTACTCCTTACTCCTAGTCTAGTACTTCTAGTCTAGTAGCGTCAGATATATTCTTGATTTCCTGATAATACCACCTCCATAAGGCCCTTACGACATTTTGCATCTCATTATTATATCTTGTTAAGTTGCCCTGTACAATTCTTTTTATCCCTGCTGAAAAGGCATCAAGTATCCTTTTTCAGGTCCCCAAGTCAAGAATTCCACCAGGGTGCATCTCTGTCTATTTTCTTAATACGAAGAGCACAATTGTCCTCGTACGCTAAGCAAATAATTATAGGTTGGCGCCTGCCTTCTAAATGGTTCTCGATCTTTATTTCCACAAAGTCTCTAAAAAATAACCTGGATAATCTAATCATTTTAATATTGCCTCTGACATAAAGTGCTGCCCTAGGTGTTTCTATATAACTATCATAAATGACTGATCCGCTGTTGTTAGTCAAGCCTCTGACTTTCACCTTCAGTATCAAGGCACAAGCCGTTTGTTCCGCTGTCTAAGGTCTGCTTAAGATAACAGACGTTCCTTTAGCGTGGTGAAGGTTTATCTGAATAAAATATATACTGTAAGGGAGATATCTAGTGCTCATTTTAATCTTTAGTTGATTCTGAGCTCTGTCTTCGGGTGTATCTTTGGTTTTGGAGAGGATCTTCATATTGATCCTCTTCAACCCATAGTAAGGCCTATAGAAGATTTTCTTGAGACTCTCCACCACTCTTGGTTTTGCAGTTAATACAAGTTGGGTGGCTTAGCTACCCGGCTTGACATCGATAGCCTTCGATCCTCCCTTTTTTAAGGCCGGATTTTGGATTGCTATCCTCTTAAGTACTGCTGTTCGTTCCACAAATATACCAGGAATCCGAGCCAGCAGCTTTACTGTCCTTAGGATGCCTTTGCTGTCGATCACTATTATCTGAGCTCTTGTCCAAGGTTGTAGCCCGCTAACATGTTAGCGGACTACAGCTTCAATGAGCCAAGTTAGAGACACTTGGTCCAAACAGATGACGATTAAAGCATAATTCTTGAAGCAGCAATCTTCAAATCTCGAGATGTTATCTCCATGTTGTACCCCATCGATTTCCTGCTGTAATCCTGCTTTAAAACCCTTGAGCTGGTCGTCATTGAGTTTGATTGTAGGGAATGGATTTACCATTTAGTTTGAGCCCCGGCATCAGCATCACAAATAGGTTCAACTAAGTCCCTATCTCCCGCTACGCCAGGGTTACTCCCAGTGCTTTTTCCAGAGGGGTTGTTGGCGACTCCCTCTGGGTGTTTTGTTTATGATTTCGGAAAGAACTCATAATGTTCCCACGATTAGCTAGAGAAAGATTTGGTCAATATCTGCAGGTTTATACTTCCACCCTACTCACCACGAACTCTTACACATCAGGGTCGTTCTAGCTGCGGCTTCCGTGTCCTCCCTGCCCGCGAGAGTTCTTAGGTCTCCTTACCGCGTCCAGGTCCGAACTCATCTTCTCCTTGTGCAGGCAAAATTAATTACCCACTGTAAGGAGTATTCGAGTTCATGCGTTCCATACAGAAGGCATTTTTTGTTATGTTAGGATAGTGTTTTTCGTCGAAAATTAGTATTTGTAACCAAAAAAAAAACCATAAGCTTTTTTCAGTTTTTAATTCAGAAAAAATTATTTGATTTCGAAAGGGATGAACATTTTTTTAACAATTTTAGGTTATGCTTGCGTTTTTCACTGGAAATTGGTTCAGATTTTTAAAAAATGTAAAATTTTTGAACAATTCAAGATCATAATTTAACATTTTTAGCTGTAAATCTGTTATTTTAAATAATAAAAATTAGGATTAAAATAATATTTACAATCTAAAACAATTTTGTATTGTGTTGTGTTCGTAGTTTTCATCTAAATTTGATATTTTCAATACAAAAATTATTATATTTCAAGGAATATTTATAATAATTGAACAATAATAGTATATTTTTATCGGAAATCGGTTGTTTTAAACAAACATTATTTTACTTGGCAAACTGCGTAAAACATAAAAAAAACTAATAATCGCGTGCGTGTTTTTTGTCTCATCCTTATAAGAATTCCATTTGGCTGGAAGAATTTGTTTACCTGTCTCAAAATCAACATATGAAACGGATTCCTTACTCCAGATACATAAAAAGAACTTGATAATATTCGTTGAAAATAAATAAAAAAATGCAAGCTAAAGTATTTACTTTTTTGATAAATTCCACTGAGTAGGTTCTATTAACTGAAACATTTTTTTATAAAAGCGATGCACTTAATTGGCACATCGATTTATGAAAGAAACTCCGCAAAATATAATAGGAGCCAAAAATATAAATACTAAATAGTAAGGACCAAACCCAAAAGTACGAAAAAATAAAAGAACCAAAATACAAGTCCCAAAATTTAAGGTCCAAGACTAAAGTTCAATATGCTTCCGAAAATTTCAAGATAGTTGTAGAATAACCTTCTTAATTCTCATATTTTTACAGATTTTACTGGATCCTGTTTCCAATTCTTGGTTTACTATTGCCAGTGAATGCACCAGCCGAATACTGGGGAGAATCAATCATGAATTCCGTTTTCATCCTCGGATTTTTACGTTTAGTAGTAGCCTGTCAAATGTCCTGGATGGTGAACAGTGCAATGCTGGTTTGGGGACTTAAGCCAGGAGACAAGTTAGGGTCTATTTACGATACTTTGAATCTTTTCTTGACACTCATCTTCTTTAAATTGCCCAAGAGTCATGGTACCATCGTCATTGATGGCGATGGCATGCGTAGTAAGTGAACAAGGTGAAAAACAAGAAAAAATGTACAATGGTATAAGCTAGGATGATAAGCTTTTCAACATTGTCGTATCATTTACATCAAAGCATCATTCTAGTGATAACCATCTTTACTTTCTTCACTTCACTAGCATTTATGAGAATCACTTATATTCAGAGTAGTCAACTGCCCAGCTCTTCGGTTTTTCTCCTTAACACTAAACAAATTGTACACAAAAAAAGAACAGAAACGATAACGGATCAGGGAACGTCCATTACTTACGCTAGGATGATTTTTTATATATCTTTATCCAATATATCAAAAATATATCAATTATTTTCATTTTAAACGAGATATGAAAAGATTTTCAATATTTCCAGTGATTTGAAAGAATTTTAAGTGATCTTGAGATATTTCATAGGACTAAAAAGTATTTCAAAGAATTACACCATTTGTCAAGATATTATGGATCTATATGAAATTAAAAGGATTTTAAAGAATCTTCACATCATTTAAAAAATGTTAAGGGATTTAAATTTTCAAAAGAATTCACGGGATTACAAAGCATTTTAAAGGATTTAAAGAGATTTCGAAATATTTGAAAAGAAGTCACGGGATTTCGATGAATTTTAAAAGATTGGAAAAGGTTTCATCCAAAGTATATTTATAGATTTTACAGGATTTCGTAAGATTTCAAAAGATTTACAGGAATTTTAAAGGATTTCCAAATATTATCAAGGATTTTAAGGGATTTAGAGGAATCTAATGGCTTCAAAGAGATTTTAATTGATTTGAAAATACTTCAAGGAATTTCAAGAGATTCGGAATAGTTCCCACGGATTTTTAAGATTTAAGGCACCTCGTAATTTTCGAAATATTTCACGGAATTTCAACAGTTTTAATCGATTTTTAGAGATTTTAAGGGATTTCCGCGAATTTTAAAGGAATATAAGGGATCCTTATGGGATTTTGAAGATTTCCAACGATTTCAAGGATTTGACAAGATTTCGCGAAACTCTAAAGAATTTTCAGGGATTTCTACGTTTTTAAATGGATTTTATGTGGATTCCAAGAGTTCAGTCGTTTGAAAGAGATTTCAAGAGATTATGTAAGATAGCCACGAAATTCAAAGAAATTCAAATAATTTTTACATGATTTAACATTTTTTTAAAGAATTTCAAAAATTTTCAAAGAATTCACGGTATTTCAAAGAATCGCACATAATTCCAAAGATTCCAAAAGATTGCATGAAAGGTGTACACCAGCTTTCAAGAATGGTAAACTCCTTGACTCTATATTTATTGGACGTATGTCGTATGAAACATTACATTATGAAAGAGAAATAAAAAAAATAATGATATAATGTGCATAATAGTATAAAAAGTAATGTTAACAGCCAAAACTGGTTTCAATTAGGATATATTAAAAAAATAGTTAGAAAAAGGAAACCTACCTGAGCAATTTTTTATCCCCCCTCCCCCTCCTACCCCAAGTAAGGATTCGTAAGATTTTCCAGACCCCCTCCCCCAAAAGGAGTCCATAGTTATTGGACGCTACCTAATTTTTTTAATTTTCTAGTTCTTTTTGATAGTAATTCTCTAACCGTCACACAGTGGGAAAAAGCACCTTTTTGGACAAAAATCTCCTGATAGTTTAATACTTAAAGAATTCTATGTCTTTTTTTTAGAAATGATCGTAATTCTTCTAGGTATAACGAGTGACTGTGGACATTTTACTCCATTTAAACAAAAACTTGTTCTTTTACAACACATTTAAAAATTATTCATTCTAATTTTTTCTTTAAAAACTCTCAAATTAATTTAAACAGATCGTAAACCAATTTGATACGTAACTAAAAATAAGTTCCAGTAGGGTAGAGTAAGAAAAAAAAAATTTATAATGCTATAAACAAACTAATTAACAAAAGTTATTTTTTCGTGATTCGCAATGATTTCATATTTTAAATCCATGTGAAATATGACAGATATTAGAATAGAATAGAATAGAATATATTTATTAAGTCCCTAGGGCTAAACATCCCTCTAAGGAACAAATTTTACAGATGTTTTACCAATCATTTAAACAATTTTTATGAAAAAATTCACATAATTACGATTTTTTTAAACAGGATTCATTTTTGTATGGAATTAACTGAAAATATCTTGGCAAAGACTCTTTGCTGTTATACTCTTCATAGTGACAAAAAATGTTAACTATATACAAAAATTAATAAACAAATGCACATTTTGTATTATATATGAGACCAAGGAGTCTCTGGAAAAATATATCAAGTTGATTCCGCGAAAAATGAAGCCTATTCATAAAAAAATGAATAAAATG
>CAKNWW010126245.1:726-11593 GCA_932074435.1 Andricus kollari | reverse complement strand
ATAAATAAAATTCTATTTTGAAAAATATGGAGTATATTGTATATAAAACTAAAAACTAATTTTTATTTCTAATGTTTATTGCTATTTAGGTTCAAGTATTTTGAATATAAACGTTATTTAAATTAAGAAACAAAAAATTAACGTTCTCGTAAATTCTCGATAAATTCTCCTTTTCTCGGTAATATACGGTAACGTTCTCCGTTACCTTCTCCAAATTTAAATTACCGAGAATTTTCTAACTCTAGTCACACCTTCCCCCGTATTTTAAAAGGTGTTTACATATTGAAAACAGCTTTTATTATTATTTATAATTATTTGTTTGTGGTTAAATTGTAGTTTAAAAGTGTCTTTCCTTTATTTCTATTCTGATATTATTTTTAGGCCGAATGTGAAGTTTTGGTATTATGACCTCTAAAAAGATTATTATTTGATTCAGTAAAATAATTCCAATTTATTTATTTTAGTGTAGTGAGATATCTTCCTTTTATAATTACTGAATTATATCATTTGAATTTTCAGAAAATTTGAGTTTTATTGGTGGAATTATGTTATTCTATGAAATTTTCCTTTGAAAGTAACCTAAAAAGGGTTATTCAATCAGTTTGATATAAAACTTTGAGTTCTTTGTTTCAAGAAATCTTAATTTTTATGGTCCTTTAGGTTTAAGTGTTCATACTTAGATCGTTCTTTGTGACGAAAGCAGTTCAATATCTTATTCATAATTTCCTCATTATAATAAACTTGTTCATAGGTGAGGATATATTTAAGAATTATTTAGCTTTTGACTGGCTTTGGTGGTTGAGTTTGTTGTTAATAAATTTAAATTACTATTTCCATTCCACCTAATCCTTTCCACTTCCTTAGTTATTTACTTAATTTGTTACTTGAATCCTAATTTTGATTTAGTTTCATAATAATCAATTATTTGGAGGTTGTGCGTGTGTTCGTACGCATGCGTGTTTGTGTGTGTCATATATAGTTAAAAGTTTGTCATAAGGACAACCGCAGGATTTCGCTGGGAGCAGGTGCTAATCCGAAAAATTGCACCCGCTCCCAGCGAAATATATGTATATATATCAAACTAAATTTAAATAAAATGTTGGGACCGAAACTGACAATGTTAAGATAAATTCTTGATAACAGAGTAGTATTGCAATTAAATCTGGTTATTCTGATCAAAGTCAGTAATGACTGGAGTCCCAGTGTAGATAGTAAGAAGTCAGAAAACAATTAACAGAAAAAAGAAGAGGATATATTTAAAAAGTCAGTCTACCTTTTTTGGCAATTGGTCTAATTGTTTGAAATATGAGTTTTATTTAAACAAATAACAACATTCCAAGACATTACGAAACAGTTATTTGCATCAAGTTGCGTCATCTATGGTGAAGGCCACTGCAAATAATGCCCGAAACCGTGCGTAATTCCGAGTTCCAATGTATTCATTGTTTGTGGCAAATACATGCGACCTGTTTTTTTGCGCTGACGTCGCAGTTAGCGCGCAATTAAAGAACAAATCGCACAAGAATGCGCGCCAACTGCGATCAATGAGTTTGCGGCTCCGACGCAAGCGCTAAGAAAAGTTCCTTAACACTGGGATCACTGTTGCACTATGAGCGGCTTTCGCTTCTTTCACAATGCAGTTGTTATATGTTTCCAACGTTTTGATATCCCGAAGATTTATTACTGTGTTGATAATAATAACATGACTCAACTACTGGCATGTATTTGCCATGAATGAAGTGACCTTCACCGCAGATGACGCTACGTGATGCAACTAACGCGCTGAAAGCGGTAGTTGTACCTGAGTTTTATTTAAATATAGGAGAAGGCTTAATCCTCTTCCTCTCAATGATATGATTGGTCTTTGGTACCGTACTCATAAAAATAAGATTGCAATGCTTTGTAGTGTTTTGTAATGTCTTAGAATGTTGTTATCTATTTAAATAAAATTAGGATTTTAATTTTTTTGTAGAAAATACAAGCCAGTAGTCACTAAAAAAACCGTGCCGTGTACAGTACCTTCCGGGTTGTGTGGTAAATAGTGCACACATACATTTTTAACCCGACTCTTGGCAACAATTAGCTTAATTAACGAAACAGGTAGACTGCCATTTTGTAAATGTATTCACTTATTTTTTTGCTGTTTTTTTTTTTACTTTTTACTGTCCATTACAGGATATCGTAATGCATTTATCATGTGAGGTTTCCATATGGTAATACGAAAGTTATGTTTTATTTATTTTTCAACTATGGCGCACCACTCCGATCAGTTCTGGGAAAAATATGTTAATCTAGGGCATGTATCGCTTATTTTGTGAAAAGATCATTCTCGCAGGTGAAAAATATCACTTAAAAAAAAATTCTCAACAAATTCAAACTTTTTTAACTTGTTATTTTGGCCATAACATTATCTTGAATTTTTTGGCGAATTGCCTTATCAGTCTCCATAACATATACTTTATTCATGGTAATCGGTCAAGCGCTTTTCGAGTAAAATCACTTTTTTATTTACATTTCCCCCTCCATAACTTCGAAAAAAATGCTATTTGAAGGTTAAAATTCTTCACAGTTTTTTGCAACCGTAGGATAAACATTTGGCATAAATTTCAGCCTGATGCGAGCAGGGGACGATTTGCCATGCTTAATCGTCTAGATCCTTTAATTAATGAAATTATACTGAACCGTTTCAGCCTGATTAGGTCTAAATTTTCTTTGGAAGTCCCTCGTTGTAAAAAAGACGGAGAAAGAATAAGGAAGGAGTGAAATGTTGCTTTTGGTTGACTCTTTTTCTCTCTCTCTCTCTCTTTGTTCTTTTCTTATGTAATTGTATCGAATGAGCCGGAAAGTAGGTACTAGGTTGAAGGTCGAATTTTGATTTGTGAAGTTTGTTCATGCACTCATTTCGGTGCATGAAATTATTCATATAAAAGCAGATTTCACTTTGATCTTAAATTAATCATCTAGAACTTTTCAAATTTGTGTCTGGTCGAAAAATGTCATCGAAATAATTTGCAAATCTGATTCAAATTTACAAAAAATCACGATTCAGACTTACGAATCTCTTTTTTAAAAAATTTCATAATTTTGAAAATGATCCAACTTTTCGAATGTTTGTCTGGTCGAAAAGTTTCGAAATATATTTGATGCCTAGGAAAAATTTCAATTAGAATTTCATAATCTATCAGAAAAACGGTTTTTTCTATTTTTTGAAGATTTTCAAAATATTTAAAAGCATATAACTTCTTTAATTTTTATCCACTTTTAAATTTTCCTTTAGCTTAATTTGCAATCATCTGTAACATCTACGAGAAACGTTGCCAAAAATTTCTGAAAGTCTTAAAACAACTTGGTTTAAAATTATTGTAATGCTCTAAATGTTTAATTTTTGTCGGATTATTCTGGTTAACGTACTTCATCTTCAGTTTGGGATCCTCAAAAAGTGTATCAAAGGCTGATTTGATTTGTGAAAACCTTCACAAGCAACCCTACTAAAAAGCCTACGCAGTAAACTACACGGAAACCTGTGGGAACCCACATGGGAACCCATACTGGATTCTTTTTTGAAATCCTGTTTTCAATTACGATCTGAGATAGGATGGGAAATATTTGTTGGTTTCCACGTGGGCCCTTATAATAATACCATTATGGAAACCTATGACTTGCTCCTACTTGAAATCCGACATGGGAGGATAACAACTTTTTTGAAATGAAATATTCTTTAGAAGTGTTAGGTGTATATTCAGAAATCCTGAAAACCCTAAAAAAATACTGCGCGCCCGTAGCTTTTATAGAAAAATACTGCGGACTCCTTATATATTAATTGCAAACCCATCCATAGAGGAATAAGAACCGATATAGATAACCAACACATCATCCTATCATAGATCGTAATTTGAGACAAAAATTCATAAAGGATCCCATATGGGTTCACACATAGGTGCCCATATAGTTTACTACGGAGGCTTTTTCACCATACATACAGACAGACATAGATAGCCACCGATAAAATTTAGGCATTTTCGACCTCTCTGAGTGCCGAAACGTAAAGATCCGTTAAAAACCAGAGATCGAAACTTTGAAAAATTCAAGTAAACCGCATGAATGATGATATAAAAATATATTATTTGCTTGCCCATGCTTTTTTAAAAACTTGTTTTCTGTGTTATATCCCCAATTTTGAAAATTTTTATGTAACGCCTAGTTAGGCGCAACCTACCTTACTCCGCGTACGCCAAGCTGCCGCCATCAACTGTAAGCCGGTAAGATAGAAACCACCAGGTATTCAAAGTGTGTTACCATGGAAGGATAAGAACTCGGTGAATGCCGATAACTTAACGAATGCTCGTTTAAAGAAAGAAGCTGATTACGGATTTTACCATTATAAGATAATCATATGTGACCGTCCGCAAAGAAAGAAACCTAATGCGCGGTAGCATCATTTTACAGGAGGAGCGATTGAAGAGGCGTTCCAATACAGGAACTTCATAAGAGGGCCTCACTTTGCAGATTAATATCAATTCGAATTTTTCAGATGTATGAATAATATTTTTTTATTATGAAAGAGCAAATAAAAAGCTATCGATTGGTGTGGAAAACTAAAAAAAGATTTTTTCCGCATTAGGTCCCCTTCTTCGCGGACTGTCACATATTTATATCTATTATCACATGAATGTCCTCATAATCCTAACATCTTAAACAATAACAATATCAAAGTCAAATCCAAATATGGGGCATTATTCCTCAACTGCCCCAACTTTAAAAGTCATGTTTTTCGATTGTCTTTAAATTCTGGGAATATCTTCACCTTCCTAATAGTAATTAATCGACAAATTTGTAGACCACCAAAACCACCCCTCTCCAAGTGTGACTTTTATTCTATTTTATTAACGAAAAAAACGGAAAAAAATTTAACCATTTTTTAAACAATTTAATTGTTAATTCAACTTTTTTTAGCAATTTAGGGTATTTTTATTATTTTTTAAATCATATTAAAAGAAAGCTTGACCTTTTGGCTTCAAAAAAGATCCGTGGCAAAAAATGGTCCAGTGAATAGTTTCCGAGATATAGGCCCCGATGTGAAGGGAGTCCTAATGCTCGTGCTCAGACGCAATCCGTTAGTAGTCCACATACTAGTTTTCAAGTCTACCATTCTTTCAACGCATTCAGGTTCATTCAGGATGACATTAAATCAGCTAATAAACAATTTAAAGATGCTTTTCGGCGGTTCAGAGGAAGTTTATATTATTTGTTATTTGTTATAAGCAAATAAAATAAGCAAACTACTCTTTTCAGAAGTGATGTGGATTTTCCTCAGCATGAATGATTTCTTACTATTATAGTTCGCCAGTTCACTATAATTATTGATTATTCATGAATATTCCATGAATAAGTGCACAATTTAACCGTTGTTAACATATAAACAGTGCTTTGTCAAATGAATCAACTACAGAAAAATTATTAATTAACGCCTGTCGTCAGCCTATGATCTGTAAAATTATAGTTTCCAGAATCTACTACGTGGAGGTGGCAGTGCGATTTTAGACTCCTTCGGGGTGCTTAATTTAAGTGAGTCCCCTCGCCTCTCACTATTCGGGGTGCTTGTTTTTTGTGAATCCTCTTGCTTTTAACTTCACAGTGTTTTTTAATTAGTTCGCCTTTTTGTTCTCACCATTTTTCTTACTGCTTTTCTTTTCTTTTGAAGTACTCTCCCTATTAAAGGTACGTTCAGGTTTCGGAAAAATGTCACTCTTCTCTTCATAGGAAAATCGTTTAAGGTTCAGCTGTCCCATATCATTAGGGGTGAAAGCATGGTACTTGAGAGTACCGGGTATTGTGACAGCCTTACTGAACCGATCTGCTAATTCCAATGTCATAGCTGAATGATCATCTTTAGAACTGAAGAGTACAACTGTTTCCTTTAAATTTTCTCTGGCCCATTTATATAAATCACGAGCACTTAGAATCTGCTTATCTGCTGGACGCTGCAAGCTGGCTCTTGATGCAAGTCGTTTTAACTTTCCTCCGATTCCATTGCATGGTCCTTATCCATGCGCAGTTGAATGAAAAGTCCAGTCTGCTGGAATTTCAATGTCTTTTTCGTGGCACGGAAGGTTGGGAAAATTATATTTTCAACAATTAATTTTTGACAGAGATAAACAGCAACTGTATCATGGTGTAAGTTATCTGAAATTATCGCCATGCTCACATGTTTCAATTCATCCTCCTCTATGTAGTAGATAACTACTGTGACAATGGATGCTTGATTATTATTCCAGTAAGAAGACTGGATAGCATTTTGAAAAACCTAAGCATAGTTTTCCGCGAAATCAAACATGATTAAGAAAACTCCAACCAATAGAGTGTTTTTGAGATTCTTGATGAACGATGCTTGCACCTTGGCACAAAACTCATGAGATTTCAAGCTCACAAGTTTTTCGCTACTTCAGTTACTAGATTGCTCCTATCTGTTTGTTGCCAAATTTGATATTGTAACTCAATGACGCAGTTTTCATCCAGAAGTTCACTCAGGTGTTCCTTCAGGATATCAATGCCAGGACAATTTTCGCATTCGCTGAAATGACATGCAGGAGTTGGATTAGTGCACATCATTAACTCTAAACACTCATGATAATCAATTAATTTTATATCTCGGTCTTCAGTTAGGTGCTTGATATCAATTGCATCTAACATGAGATGCACATTTTCGTGATAAACACACACACAAACTGTGTGGGTGTCACTTCCTCCGGCTAAAACGGAATGTCGAGGCCTAAGTTGTGCAAATTTTGAAAACCCAATTTTCATTTCCTCATTCTGTATTTCAAAACGGTTATATAACTCTGACAGATTGCCCAAGATGAGCCGTTTTTGCACATATTCGCGAGATCCGTTTTCCTTTTTTATGGATATAAAATCCCTCTTCCCCGGCAATAATCGACTGTTCTCGTCATTTTCATAAAAACTAATCACTGCTAATTCATTTTCTGGTGGCAGTTTTCTTCCTAGCTTGAGTCCAGGCAAAGCCAGTACTCCATGTTTTTGAAATAATTTGTCAGCTTTCCGGGCTTGACGTTCCGTTGCACCATATTATTCCATTACCTTTCTACGACTCCATGATTTAGGAGCAAGTATGAGTAATGTTATTTTTTCGTCACCAACAGTACTTACCTTAAATTTTTCTATAATTTGTTCAAGAGTTTCTAGACCTTCTGTGTGATTTTGATCTTTACTCCGTACGTACCACGGCTCGGGCGTTAGTTCTACTCCGACCGTGTCTTAATATTAAGTATTGAAACCCTATTCCGTGTATTCAGTTCTACGGAGCCCAAACCCCCGGAATTTAGTGATTAACCAATATTGTGGATTAAGTGATTGATTTAAGTGGAAAATCATAAGTCATTGTTAATCAATAGATAAATTCTATCGTGAAACCCCACGCCGTCACATTTTGGCGATCCTGCCGAGATCCCACTGACCTGACGAGATCTGTGCTGGGATCGAAAGAAGCCCTGGAACTTCAAGAAGTCCAAACTTCCAGAAATTAAAAACGGTCGTAAAAATAAAATAAAATACTATTGAATAAATTGTCCTTTTGTCCATATGTTCGCCATAAAATTTTAATATAGCAGCGAATAGGCACAAGGGCAAACCAACGATTAGAGGGAACGAAGTAACTCTAGGAGGTAGTCCTGAGGTCCAGAGTCTTCGAAAGGGGAGAGGTCACCTAGCCAAGCTAGCACCGATTGGAATTGCTGTCCACACTTATCAAAATAGATGAAGAATATTTCATTTTAAGTATCTTTTTGTCCGTAATACTAAGTGTGATCCGCGACTCGGCGAGGAAGTAATATTTTTCGGTCCATGCGCGTCTCTGTACTTTACCCACAGGTTTATTTGAATTGCGAAATTAGATAAATTGTTATAGTGACGCTGAATTTTAAGACATATCGAATTCAAATCTCATACTCTACGGAAGAGAGCGGTAACGATTCCGAAGATAATTTAAGTGATAAACCTTCTATTCATATCCCTACAATGGTCGATCCTATCAATAGTCGAACAAAACCAGTCGATTATGAAAAAAAAACTTTTACTGCTGGACAATGAAAATAGAAAGAGAATAGAAGATATAAAAAAACTTGCTAAGCACAGCAATATGCACAAAACCGAGGACAAGTCGCACGACGAGGATATGCATAGGGATTCGTGACGACACATTCCTCTGCATTCTTCTCCAAAAAACACTTCGCTTTCCCTTCCTGCACAGCAGCCAAACGCAGGGTCCTCTCCGTCAAACGAACAAAGACAGGTCCAACCGTTGTCCCTCGCGAGACCACCACGCGAACAGACTTCGACAGAAAATCGCGTCACCCAAAACCCGTAAAGCGGCACACAGGTCCGTCCGCCGTCCTTCACAAAACAAACGCGTGAATACATTCCGTTAGATACTCGCATTGTCCGAGATCCAGAAAATGGGTCCACGCCTGCTAAGGACATAATCAGGACTACAGAGCCTTTAAAAGGGCGCGACGATAATAGCGTAAAAGATTGTATTAAAAGTGTAAAAAGAGCCCAAAAGCGATGTAACCAACCTAATTTTTTGCTTTATTTCATCATCGCGGAAAAAATAATCGAAAATGCAAAAAGGGCTATTAAATTTACGCACATTAGTAGTTATGATGAGTTGTTCGAAGCTTTAAGGCACAATTTAGGTACCAATAGCTCCGTCGACTTAGCTCGATCAAAATTAGATAATGTCAGACAACAAGCTACCGAAAACGTGCAAGGTTATAATCAGAGATTTCGGCAGCACCTAAATGAATTGCAATATGACTTACAAGCAGTACACTCGAATGCCGCAGAAAGAAAACTAGCGTTGACAATCTAGGAAAGGTCGGCTTGCGGGAAGAAACAGGAATCCAAATCCGACCCTTAAAACCCACGAGCCTGAACGAGGCACAGCAGGAAGCCCTCGAAGCAGAAGTATGGTTTAGGGAAAAGCAGCAGTCGAGAAAAGCCACTATACTTCCAACGGGTAGGAGACTCCCTCAACATGCGCCATCGGAATCTTTTCCTCAGCCGACTGGTATCTCGAACAATAAATCCCCAAACCAGTCTATGTACTAGCCGATAGAATGAAACTATTGTGTAACTTTTGTAAGTCATCCTGTCACACCGAAAACCAGTGTTACCGAAAGAAAAATTTTCAGTCAGGCAAAAACCTCAATCGTCCACCACAGAGAGTGAACTGCACTTACGATAAAGAAGCGGAGGAGGAAAAAGATTACGAGGAAACACAATAGGAGGAGCAAGAAATACAGGACTGCGAGATCGAGTATCAGCCATATCCGGACGACTGTTTTCAATACGAGTAGACTTGCACAGGTTACGACGAGAGGGAAACTTATTAATGGACAGTAGATCATCGATTAATTTAATTAAAGAAAATCTTTTATACCCGAAACATCCCACCGAAAATTGCAATACAAAATTTTACATGGGACACGACAGGCATTTATCTACACGGGTAATTAATTGTAAATACCTTGATAAAGATCATCTTTTTTATATAGTGCCTAAGGAATTTCCTACATCTGAAGACAAAATAATCGGAATACCGTTTCTATACACGTATGATTTTAATCTGTCCAACAGGAATTTAAAACTAAACGGATACAATCATGAACTGATTGACAATGGCATATTTATCACGGAAGGACAAATCCATGTACCTATTGTGAATCATTCCGATAAAACTATAGTAATACCAACAAGTGAAATCAAATATAATTATACCAAGATTCAGGATCCAAAGGATCCAGAAGAGTACTGCAAACGAATTTCACTACCATGAGCAAACTTAGCCGCACGTAAAATTGTAATAAAAGATGAAAACACCATCAACAACAGGCCCTACAGAACCCCGGAGTGTCACAATCAAGAAATAAATGCTCAAGTTGAAGAAATGTACACCAAGAAGGTCATAAGGGATTCCGATTCACAGTACAATTCTTTATTATGGGTTGTATAAAAAAAACGGATGCTTCAGGTAATAACTTACAGTTATTGATGAAATCTTGGACCATCTGCGAAAGGCGAAATTCTTTTCAGCCTTTGATCTGACATCCGGATTCCACCAGATACCTATGGAAACAGCTTTCTCCACGTCAGAAGGACACTTCGAATTCGAACATATGCCATTTCGGATGAAGAATGCCCCTGCCACCTTCCAACGCATGATGGATACTGCGTTCAAAGGATTAATTGGCAAAATCTGTTTCGTGTACCTCGATGATATAGTGGTTTTTGGATCCACATTACAGGAACATAATCAGAATTTGATCATCATCTTTGAAAGGCTAAGACGAAATCACATTGATTTAACTATTGAAGAAAACCGAACAAACGCGAGACAGCATTAGGCCAGGCGGCCGAGCAAAAAAAATGTTCATTTTCGACATTAATTCCGACTAAAGAAATTATGATTTTAAAATGTTTTTTGGGTCAATATAAGGAACCTTTTTCGTTATCCCCCTCCCCCAACCTCTGCGTATGTTTTGGCAGTGGCGTAAGCTTTCGAAAAACAGTTTTTATGTATAACTCGTTTGTTTATGGTTTTTTTGCAAACTCCGCGTTCACAAAAATTGAAGTACATAAAATTTTACACAAGAAAGGTTCTATTGCTTTTTTTC
Organism: Andricus kollari; assembly: GCA_932074435.1. Taxonomy (NCBI): domain Eukaryota; kingdom Metazoa; phylum Arthropoda; class Insecta; order Hymenoptera; family Cynipidae; genus Andricus; species Andricus kollari. The sequence continues at coordinate 902 of CAKNWW010126245.1, read as the reverse complement.
ATACGACCCATATTTTTCGAATAATAGCCGGGAAAAGTCCAAAAATTGGTAAAAAATGTTGAAAACTTGCACTTATGCTAGTTCTGAAATGACTTTGGAGAAATGTATGCACTAATTGTCGATAATATGAATGTTAATAAATGAATAATACATTAACAACTTATTTTTTAATTTTT
>CAKNWW010125971.1:1019-11647 GCA_932074435.1 Andricus kollari | reverse complement strand
TATTATAAGAATCTAAAACTATTGAGTACCTCTTAAACTTAAGCAAAATATATAGTGAAGAAACATACAAATTTCGAATCGGAAATAAAAAAAAAATTTGCAATTCTTGACGACTCATCCAGACTTTATTAATACGGTTAGTATTTATACGCTGATTACATGTATCTGAGTCATTGAATAAATTTGATCTTGACTCATACTAAAAATTATGATTGAAATTGAACAGATAATTGCAAAAAGAAAAAAAAAAGCGGACACAGATTTTCATTTCTTATAATTTTAAATATAACTTCCCAGATAACAAAATGCCGGCACGGTAGCATACTATGAGCAGGCACGTGGGCCGATTGACCAGACATACCTGCCGGTACATGCGCAGCTCAATACGCGCGCCATTGATGTCTATATGGCCCGCACGAAGTCGGGCGCACGCGGTCCGGTGAAATGCCGGCCATGCTACGGTAAAATGCAGGAACTAGATCCGGTAAAATGCAGGCTAATGTGCGAATGGATGAAGGGTTTATAATTATGTATTTTATGTATTTAAAAAAAAAGAAGTCAGTTTCAACGAAGTAGTTCAACTGAAATAGTGACATTTTCAATTTAAACAATTAATTTTCAACCAAAAAAAAAAGAAATTTTCAATAAAATAAATCCTTTTTGAACACAAGAGATGAATTTTCAAACAAAAAAATTAATTTTCAGCCAAAAAGATGAATTTCCAACACAAAAAAATGATTTCTCAATAAATTGGTTTAACTTTCACCCAAATAATTGCATTTTTTACAAAAAAAGGTGGATTCAAGAAAATTATATCAGGGCAGCCTCAAACATCATTTTCAAAATTCTCTATCTTTATTCTGACCAATTTTTCATTTTCCCTGAATTTTTTCCTGACGATTACTCATTTTTTTCCAGTAGGGTCTATCTTTTCCACTTTTTCTTCCACGCACAGCAGACATACAATGAAAAAGCAGCAGCCCGCCAAAAAAGGGAACACAAAACGAACAAAACCAACGAAAGCTTTTTTCACTCACGTCGTCCATCCGAGCAAAATTCAGGGATGAACGCCATTACACTCGGCAAGAACAGCTGATCCAAAACGCGCATGCGCGTTTGCGATCTTAATCTACTTGCACTATCAGCCTGCAGCGGTCGAGCAAATCGCAGGCCCATCGTTGCTCGCCGTTTGTACGACCGACGGGCGTCTAATCTGCCGCACCGTCGTCCGCCCTTCGGTCGCATTCCGCCTCTGCCGGCCTGACGCATGCATTTAGCAGGCAGGTTGGTCTCCAGCCCGTCGGGCCGATTACGTGCCGGCACGTATTGTTATCTGGGTTTTTACAATGTTATAAGAATCTAAAACTATTGAGTACCTCTTAAACTTAAATAAAATATATAGTGAAGAAACATAAAAATTTCGAATCAGAGAAAAAAAAAATTTCAATTCTTGATGACTCTTCCAGACTTTATTAATACGGCTAGTATTTATACACTACGTTTCGATAGCGAACCGCTATCCTAATCAGGCGATTATCAATAAATGGTTAAAATTATCGTTAAAAACGACAACGCATATGAATAATATAAAGGTATGACGTGAATTAGAATGGAATATAAGAAATTAATCATTATTATAATAACATTTTTCACTTTATATCTACTTTTATTCGTAAATATTACGTTACCTTAATTTGGAGGTGCTATCGAAACGTAGCGTATAAATATTAACCGTATTAATAAAGTCTGGAAGAGTCGTCGAGAATTGAAATTTTTTTTTTCGATTCTAAATTTTTATTAATTACTTCCCGGACTTAAAAAAACTTGGAGCACATCATTCCATATAACTTGATATATACACATTGAATAAAAATTGCGTTTTTCATCAACAAAAAATGGAACAATCCAACAACGAAATTGGAGCAAAGGACGAAGCACATTGGACGACAAAAGGTTTGGTTGATACTTACCATGAAATTCAAAAGGCCACTGCCAGGAAGGATTTTCTCATAGAATGCCGATATTTGAATATATTTCCAAATAATATTAACTGATGCATAAAAAAATGTAAATAACTTGCATCTTTATTGCTTTACTTGTTCCAAAAGAAAAAAAGATATTGTTTACAAATTTAAAAATCAAATTAGACAGTTAGAAATCAAAGAAATTCACAACCATCTCAAATTTTAAAAAAATCACTATGTAAATTAAAAGACAGATTGCAAAATTTAATTCCTCCAGATAGATTGAAAAATATTATTGAACATTTTGAAAACTCAAATTTTATTAAAACCAACAACAAGATAAACAATAGACTTCATAAAAAATCGAAAATTTAAAAAACGAACAACAATATGAAAATGTTTATTTAAATAAACATAAAACAAATAACAATAATAACATTACAAAAACAAGTGATCCATGGCTAATAAACTTAACAGATACTGTAATTCCAGAACCAGTGGCAGATATTCTCAGACTACGTGAAAAATTTAGTATTAGTTTTCTTTCAAATAAACATATAGAAGTCTTCGAAATTATAAAAGATTTAGAAGCTAATATTGAAAAAATTCCTTACAAATCACAAGAAGATTTCAGACAGAAAATTTTATCAGTAGCTTCAAATTATATTAAAACTCAAAAAAAATTACTGAAATAGATAGAGTCATAGCAAAAAACATTAAAGATACTAAAGAATTCATAAAGAACAACAAAAATTTGTTAATAACACATGCAAATAAAGGGAATACTACAGTAGTTATGAGTAGTCACAAATACAAGGACAAAATAACAGTTATGCTTAATGATAATAAAACGTATGAAAAACTTTATGATAATCCACTAAAACAATTACAAGAATATACTTTTAAATTACTTGACAAATGGAGATTAAAAGGATATCTAGGTAATAAAATTGAAAGAAAAGATATAATAACTGATAACACTAATATTGCCACATTGTATGGTTTACCCAAAATTCATAAAAATAATTATCCTCTCAGACCTGTTGTTTCTTGTATAAACACTCCTACCTATTTTATGGCAAAAACATTTAACAAAATCATCTCAAGTGCTCTTCCTAAACCAAAATCATACATAAAAAATTATATTTCATTTAAAGAGACCATAACAAAAGTAAATATTCCAGATGATCATGTCCTTTTATCTCTTGATGTCTCATCTCTTTTTACAAGTAAAAGCGTACTACAGATATTTTGATGACACCATTCTTATTATCCCAATAGATAAAATCCAAGAAATAGTTCAAGCTTTTAATGCTTACCACCCTAGACTCCAGTTTACATATGAAATTGAAAATAATAATCCCATTAGTTTTTTTAAATATTGAAATCATTAGAAACAACAATAATATTATTAAAACAAATCGGTTCCGAAAGCATACTTAGTCAGGTAGACTTCTAAATTTCTATTCAAATCACCCTACACAACATAAGATTGTAATTATAAAAAACATTGTAGACTCCGCAATACTACTTTCTGGCAAAACCTTTCACAATGACAATCTCAATATAGTTAAAAAATTCTCCATTACAATAGTTATCCAATAGAATTCACTGAAAAACATATTTAAACAAGACTAACAGAAATACAAAAAAAGCAGAGTAACATTCAAAATAACGACTTCTAACAAAAAGATATTGAAGACAAAAAACCAATAATTTCAATTAATTTTCATATAGACATTTCAGAAATAATCAAACGTCTCTTAAATAAACTTGATATAAAAACAGTTTACCGAGTAGATTCAAAACTTGACGAATTCATCAAACTAGGTAAAGACCAACTAGATACCTTAGTCCAATGCAACGTTGTTTATAAACTTAAATGCCGACGTGGAAAAACATATGTAGGACAGACAAAACGTCCGTTACATATAAGAAGAGAAGAACATCGTAACAATATCAGATACAATCCGAAATACCACAAAGTAATTGTAAAACATTTAATTAAATTCCATAATTGTGATACTTCATATATCGACTGGGATAATATTGAAATATTACACCAAGATTCTAATTACTTCAAAAGATGCTTTGCTGAAATCATATTTATCAAAAAAGAATGAAACAATAGTATAAATAAAATTACAGATTTAGATCATTATAATGCAGCATACAACAGAATTTGTGAAATTTTTTCATAACCTTTATACAAAAATATTACAAAAAATTATTCACAATTATCGTCTTTAAAAATAATTTTTTTCAACTTTAAAAAAAAACATCATACCATTGGTTCTAGATTTAAAAAACAATTTAAACAATCTGTACTCTAGTCATATCACATACACATCTATATCTTTCCATGTTACATTTGTGTTTACCTCTTAGGCTAAAATGTGTGTAACGAGTATCAGTGTTGGAAAGTACTGAGCGCAGGTCGCTTGTACTTGCGCTCGGGCAACACATTTTCAAAACTCAACTTACCAAAATGAATACTTAAAGTGTTTTGTTTTTTTAAATTTCAATACTTTTACTTTTACACACAAAAAAACAATATAAAAAATCAAGAAAACCATAAGTAGACATCAAAAGCACATAATGCTATTGAAACTCATCCTAACTTCCAAATTGTGGTAAAGCAATATTTACGAATAAACGCAGATATAAAGTGAAAAATGTTCTTATAATAATGATTAATTTCTTATAGTCCATTCTAGTTCCAACACTGACATTCGAATTTTTATAAAAAAATATTGACTAATTTGCATCCTATATGATTTTAAACCTCTTCGACTCCACAATTTTTAAATAAAAACTAGGTAAGAAGATCACGTCATACCTTTATATTATTCATATACGTTGTTGTTTTAACGATAATTCGACTGCCCCGAACAATAAGTCACTAACCAATTTTTTTGCGAAAACAGAGCGTATCAACTGTATTATACTTCGCTAGAGTGTCGTATCTCCATTTAAAAATACATAGCGATACGACACTCAAGCGAAGTAAAATATAGTTGATACACTTTGTATACGGAAAACTTTGTTAGTGACTTATTCTTCGGGACAGTCGAATTGTAACCATTTAAAGATAATCGCCTGATGAGGATAGCGGTCCGCTATCGAAACGTAGCGTATAAATACTAACCGTATTAATAAAGTCTGGAAGAGTCGAAGCAACTAAACTCAACTTGATTGTGGCATATATACCACCCCACCCACGTACATGATGCATCTCTTGCATTTTTCCAATTTTGAGTAATTGTCCTAAATTGAGGCTCCGTATTTTATAATCGCTTATAAAATTTGTCGCCTGAGAATGTGGAGCCATCTGACCGCTTGTGCTTAAGCGACGTCCAGATGCCTACCCAGTCGCAGTCGATAAATTTTATAAGCTGTTATAGAATCTGGAGCCTCAATTAACAGTATACATTACCTATGACAAATCTTCACCGTCTGTGTTGTCGCTTCCCTTGAAATGGCGATCTAATATATTCAACGCATAATGAATATCAGTCAGAATATTATGCAATCTATTATTTACAATGTGATAACTATCTTCTTTTTCTTCGGACATTAGGAAGACTTTTTCTAAATTATCGTTGATGTATTTCTCCATTATTGTCAGTAAAGGTTTTACTTTACTAAAATGAGTGCTGCGATTCACGGTGATTATGTCCATCCAAAGTTTCATTGGTGAAAGAAAGGAACATAAAGAAGATGCAGCTGTCCAAAAGGTATTATCTAAAATATGGGTTTCAATGTTTAGCGGCAATATGTGATAATAACTATTTACAATGGTAGCTTAAATTTGCACAGTTTATTTAATTTATTGTAAAATAATGGTACTGTTTGTCAGCGAGCTTGATGGGTACGATAAAGCACTTCCTTAAATAATAGTATATGTTGTGTATCTAGGAGTGAAACAGTCTTTTTACACGAGAGAGAGTTTTCCAAACACGCGAATATAAAAAGACGTTTTATTCCTTTGTACACACGCTACTACGTGTAACAAATGTATGATTTACAAGTTGCTCACGTCTGACATTTAATACAAGGAGAACTATTATGATCATCTGAAGTTCATAACTGTACTACGCACCACGCCGTACATGCGCATTCGCTAATCAAGAGCAAGTTCTTTGTTTTCTGCAAAAAATTAAATTATATCTGTGAATACTTCTTCCATTAAAACATAAGCGGGTAGGTAAAGAATTTATTCAAGCTCTAAAGTGGGAGATGGATAAAATGAGGTAGTGTTTTTTTTTGTGATTTTTGATTGCAATTTGTAATCCCCATGAAACCCATACATTTTACCACTTTAAATTTCAGAAGGGCGTTTTTGATGTCTTGCAATACATTCTCGGGAGTAATCTCTTCTCCAAAGGTCTTGTAAAAAATGGTTTCTGGCAGCGCTATGTACGTAGTGTTGAGGGGTGGTACTCTGTGAAAACAGAAGAAATTGTTTTTAAAAAAGTATGCAAATATTTGTTTACAAAGAATGGGGTACAAACGTAATAAAGTACAAGTCGTAATTTTTTATCTTTGCTGAATGGTATACATACCCTTGATCAATTTAGATGCAGTAAGTTGAGGCTTGAGCTATATTTATTAAAATAGTCCCTTTTGCAAGATTGTATTCCTCTAATAGCAACAAGACATAGAATTCCTTCTGCGTTGGAAAAGGACACTTTGGATTTCAGGATGAAAGCAAATTCTGGAAATGGTTTTAAAATTGGAAAAATAGTATTTGATTTGGTTTCTCTAAACTGCTAATAATAATCATATTGAAAAAATCGTGTTGGAAATCCTCATTTTATTCTCGGACATGATTCACTCAAGGTAATCCGCAAAGATGTTTAAATTCCTCGAGAAAATCCATGAGTCAGTGAATAAATACTTGCGGCTTTCCTCGAAGATTTTGTCAGTAGCTAAGTATGATTTAAAAATCAAGAGAAATTCTTAGTTACAAGTATTTTTGCAATAATTGATCATAAACTATATTGTATATGATTTTTGCACAGAATTAAAAATTTGTAAATATTTCACAAATGTAATTCTTACTAAATTTATTATAAGGCATAATTGGGGCATTATTTCTGAACTGCCTTAATTCTAGAAGTCATGTCTTCCGATTGCCTTCAAATGTTTAGAGTTTGTTTGTCTATACGACAGTAGTTCACCCACCAATTTGAATTTGGAAATTTTTTGAATTTTTCAAGGCAGATGTCTGAAGGGGTTTTAATGTCTTTTCATACTTTCGAATCCATTTTTTTTTAATTTTTAATTTTCTTAAGAAAATTACGATTTAAAATGTTTATTTAACATGTTTTACTCTTCGGATACTTTTGATTTTTTTAAATACTTTTAAAAGAAAGCTGAACCAGTTTCCAATAAAAACCTTGTTCGATATTATGGGCCTCCCAATAGTTATGCGGTTTTAAAAATATATTTGAGCAAACCCTCATTCGCGCGCTCCAACAAGCCGGCGAGTCCAGCCGGTTCACCGACCGGCGCGGCGCTGTTACAAAATGACTTTTTTGAAAGGTGTCAATTTTCTCTGGAAAAAACCGGACTAAATTTATTAAATATTGATTCTAATTAGGAAATTTTTACAAATTACATAACAATAAATATGGACTGGAGGTGGAGTAAAACATAGGGGAGGGGAGTAAAAGGAGGTGAAGAAAACTTTACGTAATTAGTGAACGTTCCTTAAAAACCTAGTTTGTTCCCGAATTTGTTTATAACTACATCAAAAAATTTTTGATATATCTAGAACATAGGAAGGTAATTTTTGGAAGGTTTCTGCACCAATCAAAAGTATGTTTGAATGATTCGAATTTGAAGGAATCAGCGCCAGTTTTCACTTGAATATATTCCTAAAACTACATAACTATTGACAGTCTCATAATGTCGACCACGATTTATATTGGAAAAAAATCTAGCTTTCTTTTAAATTACTTTCTAAAAATCAAAAGTACCCGAAGAGTGTAAAATGTTAAATAAACATTTCAAATCGTAATTTGTTTATGAAAAAAATAGATTTGGTAGAATTGAAGGGCATGAAAAAATTTTCAGAAATAATTTATAGAAAATACAATTCGTATTTTCAGAAAAGAAGTTGTGAACATTTGAAAATACCGGGTTTGTGCTGGCTATGAAAATTTCACCCCCTGTAGTTTGGGGAGGGATGCTAGTAGAAGTCTATAAAATAGTGGGTAAATTACTTTCTCATAGATAATAAAACTCTGAAAATTTGAAGGCAATCAGAAGACATGACTTTTAAAATTGGGGCAGTTCGGAAATAATGCCCGAAATACCTTTCCGTTATCCTGAAGCGGTGTTGAAGTATTCAAGGAGTTATTCAAGGAAAGGGTTCCAGAAGAATACAAAAGCGAGTGCTTTGCCATTCTCGTGGAATTCCATGGGTATTGTTTCTCATAAGAGAGACCCTCCAATGTCAGATTACGAAACAAATTATTATATAGTGAGACAGTTTTCTGATCAAATTCAATTTTCATTAAACGGGGTGGATTTAAATAAAAGTAAGAATGTGTCACAAGCTTTAATGAGAATAGATGAAATGATGAAAAATCGCGAGAAAAGAAAACAATATAATCCAAGACATGATAGAATAGGTCAAAATTGGAGAAACAACGAAAACGATTTTAGAAGAGATTACAAATCTCAAAACTGGCGACAATCTCAGACAAACAAACTTGACGGACAAAATTGGAGAAATCCTCAAAAATCAGACAGTTCCGAAAATATCAAATTTGAGCCACATAGCAGGGATGGACAGGCTAATTGGAATCATTACAATAGTAACCAAAGTGGGCACTCTAATCAATATAAACAGAGTAGACAGGATAATAGTAACAGACAAGATAACAAACAAAACAGAAATCTCGCAATGATAACAACTGACAAAGGTGAATTACATAATAGCTCGGGGGATAGTGACGATGAAATAACCGAAGTTTCACAGAATATAGAATTTAACGCAAATGACTCGAATTTAAACTAATAAGTGACTCCGTTGAAACAGGTCCAACGTCGAGTCATAAAATCGAGAATATTATTGAGGACCTGCTACACGATGTAAACAATATTCCTAACGATAAAAGTTAAAAGCCGGGAAATATAAATAATCATAGTTGCCCAGTTATTAAGATTAAAATTGATAATTTAAGTTTGACATGCCTCGTAGACACGGGTAGCGAAGTGACGGGTTTAAATTTAGAAACATACGAAAAAATAAAGGACAAAGTTCATGTAGACGTTCTGCCGGTATCGAATGTATCAATAACTGGGGCATTCGGTAAAAAATCATGCAAAATAAAAGAACAAGCACAAGCACAAATTAAATTAGGAAAACTGAATGTTCTTACAAAATTAGTTATAATCCCAAAATTGAACTACGAAATAATATTAGGAACCGACTGGCTTAATAAAAAATAAAGCTATCATCGACTACGCGACAGGAAAAATTAAAATAAATGAGGCTTCGATCGATTTATTTGAGGGATCACGTAGAGTTAGATATGCGTGTATTTTAAGACTGCGGATCCTCCCTAGCGAAATAAATCCTGACATTACAAAAAATGATATAAATATAGCGAATATGCATTGTTGCTATAAAAAAAAAAAGTCAAAGACCAGAACAAGAACTGGGGGATATTCTGTTAGGCTAACGTGATACGAACAGTTATCTACCAACCGAAAAATTTCAACAGGCGGATATCGATACGAATTTTTTAAAAACAGTACAGGATATTGTCTTAGAATTAAGGCATTTAAATGACAATCAAAAAGACCAAATTTCTAGGATAATAATAAAAAATCACAAAGCCTTTTCGGATAAACCGGGTTGCATTAATGTTTACGAACACAAAATAAACGTGAAAGTCAAAGACTTAGTAGTTCGGAGAACATACCCCGTACCGATTAAATACGAGAATGAAGTAAGAAATGAAATAAAATCGTTAATCGAAGAGGGAATCCTGGAAAGGGCGATCAGTCCTTATTGGAATCCGCTGCGAATTGTCTATAAAAATCGGGAAAAATTCGGCGATGTATCGACGCGAGATTTATCAACAAAATAATCGAAGATGAGCATGAAATTGCTTCGTGTATCGATACTATATTTAAAAAGTTTGAAGAGTGTAAATATTTTACTACAATTGACCTTACGCAGGGATATTTTCAAATTCTATTAGAAAAAGAGTCTCGGAAGTATACAGCTTTTTTATTTGAGGGAAAACAGTATCAATTTGAGCGTGTTCCTTTTGGTCTAAAAACCGCCGGTTGCGGTTTCATAAGAGCCATGAATCGCGCACTACCAGACGATATAAAGCAGTTCGTCACAACATATGTGGACGACGCTATAGTTGCATCAAAAACGTTTGAGGATTACATTAAGCAGCTCGATAATTTTCTCCAAGAGTTAATAAATACCGGTTTCACTATAAGATTAAGCAAGTCCGTGTTTTGCCAAGAAAAAGTGCTCTATCTGGCTTTTGTTCTGTCACCAGAGGGGGTCATGCCTGATGACGAAAGGGTGGAAGCTATCCGGAATATTCCTCAACCTAAAAATATCAAAGAATTGCAAAATTGTATAGGGGTGTGTAATTACCAGAGACAATTTATACCAAATTTCGC